>CAUYSK010128263.1:0-18013 GCA_963575035.1 Avahi laniger
TGCCTGTAGTCCCAGCTACTCGGGAGGCTGAGGCAGGAGGATCGCTTGAGCCCAGGAGTCTGAGGTTGCTGTGAGCTAGGCTGACACCACGGCACTCTAGCCCGGGCAACAGAGTGAGACTCTGTCTCAAAAAAAAAAAAACCTCCTCTGATGACGTTTGAACACTGAAGCTGCCATTTAGCTTCTCCTGCCTCTGTCCCCATCTGCGGAATGCTGGGAGGGGAGGTGGGACAGACGGTCTCTAAAGGTCCTTTGCCCCAGACCGTCCCTTTGGAAGGCAGCTGGACAGACACCTTGCCTGGCTTCACCTTATGAAGCCTCTATCCATGAACCACTGTTGGTGTGAAGAGGGGCTGAAGCCCGCAGACACCCCCACCGTGGACTGCCTGCTGGCTGTGCCCGGCCCCCTCTCAGCAACCAGCATCCCCCAGACATGGGCACCCTCAGCGCCACCGCATGGGCAAACCAGACTCCAGGACTAGCCTGAGACCCAACCATAGCATAGAAGAAATGCTCCTTCCTAAAGCACAGGACACAGATGATTACAGGATGATTTCAGTTGCATCCTAAAGGTTCTAACCTTTCTCGCTATACCAAAGGGAAAGTCTCAGGTCTGTGCTAACCCATCGCCGACACCTGACACTGGCCATCCTCCCCTTTTTAATCAACAGGGGCAGGCCACTGACCCAGCACCTTAGGAAGGACGCAGGTTCCAGATAGAAGTTAATACTGTCGTTTGCACTGTATTTATCCTTGTCACTACCCTCTATTCTGGGTCCCTAGCACAGGTTTTCCATTAGTAATAGTTACAAATGTTTCCTTTTAAGATTAATTTCTTATAGTAAGAAAACGGCGGGGGAGGGCCAATTAAAAACTATGACACACGGTCACATGGGAGGTGCGTGGATATGGCACAAGGCATGATGGAGGCGCGTGCGTGGTGGGAGTGTGGATCATAACGGGTATCTGTGAACCACGTGCTCTGACCGCCAGCCCAAGCCTGGAACCCTGGGACAGCCAGCGCCTAAGCTGTTCTGGGTTCTTGAGCTCAGGAATGGGGTGGGGGTCGGAGAGTGGGGAGGAAGGGTCCATTTGGGCCCTGAAGTCTTCAGGGGAGGGTGGCCTCTCTTGCACCCCCCCACCATTGCCCTACCCACCCACTGCCCTGTCTCCACCCCCCGCCCTCCCTGCTGTGTTGCCGCTGAGCTTGGCACCCCTCCCCTGCAGGCTGTCCTGGAACCTCCTCGGGGATGAGGCAGCTGCCCAGCTGGCCCGGGTTCTGCCGCAGATGAGCCGGCTGAAGAGAGTGGAGTATGAGGAGCACATCCTGGAGGGCGGGGGGGCGGGGAGCGCTGAAGGAGGACCAGCATCCTGGGGAAAGCA
The DNA here is from genome assembly GCA_963575035.1 of Avahi laniger. NCBI lineage: Eukaryota > Metazoa > Chordata > Mammalia > Primates > Indriidae > Avahi > Avahi laniger. The sequence continues at coordinate 1,384 of CAUYSK010128263.1, forward strand.
AGGAGTCCGTGGGGTCCGTCCCCTGCCTCCCAGAAAGCCCCCCCTCGAGCTGCACACTCTGGGTTCTAGCTTCCGCCTTCGCGCTGCACCCGCCACAAGCCCCCTGTGTCCGTGGGAACCTGAGAAGGTGGCGTGGGGAGACCTCCCGCCCAGTCTCATGCCTGTCTTTCTCTTTCCCTTCCCCTGCTGCCCCCCGGAAAGCCTGGAGAAGAATCAGATCACAGCGCGTGGAGCCTGGCTCCTGGCTGAAGGGCTGGCCCAGGGGTCTGGCATCCAAGTCATCCGGTAACAGAGGCTTGCAGGGGCTGGGATGGTAGGTGGGAGGCCACACCAGCTCCCAAATCTAAGGGGACTCCCTGTAGGAGGAGGCAGGGCCTGGGTTGGGGATTATCAAAGGAGACTTGGACCACTCCACCAAGAATTTGACAGCAAGCAGACCTGGATCAAATCCCAGCTCTGCTATTTGCCAATTGTGTAACTTTGTATTGGTAACTAAACCTCTCTGAACTTCAATTTTCTCATCTATAAAATGAGGATATTGATAGTATCTACCTCAGAGAGTTGTTATGAGGACTAAATGAGCATATAAAGCACTGAACCCAATGCCTGGCACATAGTAAGCACCTAAAATGGTAGCTATAATGAGAGCAACCACATAGAGTTGTTTAGGTTGTACACTGCACAAGGGCATTGCCCCCAAAGGACACCATTCACATCATACACACATTAGATTTCTAGTGGATGGTAGTAAACTATCTTGTTCTACCAAAACCAGTACATTATGACAATTTCGGACAGATGGAAGTAAAGTACCTTGAAGAAGGGGAGCCTTTTCCTTATTTACACAAATTTGTCGTACAAGCATGGCCCTGGCTGGGGTCATTGGCTCTCAGGGGAGCAGACTGCACGGGAGAAGTGAGGAGGTGGGCGTAGGGGACACCATCTCCCTAGCGCAGCCGTGCAGGCCTAATACCTGCCTCTGCTGGCTAAGTCTGGGCACAATTCTTCCCCTTTCGGGCCTTGGTCTCCTAGTGTAGAGACGGGACAAGGGGTGGGGACAAGAGAATGAGTGAGCAGCCCCCAGTGCTCAGCGCCTGGCTCTGTGCCCCGCAGCCTCTGGAATAACCCCATTCCTGCCGACGCGGCCCAGTGTCTGCAGAGCCAGGAGCCCAGGCTGGACTTCGCCTTCTTTGACAAGGCCCCTCAGAACACTTGACGGTCCCCTCCAGACCTTCAGAATCCAGCCGAGTGATGCCAACTTCACCCACCGGGACAGAGGGATCAGGAGAGCCTCAGCTGGGTGCCCAGGAGGGAGGGGCACGTTGGTCCTGCTACAGTCCTCAGGGAGGACGTTTTTGGGGACCTACAGCCTGGTCCGGCCAAGGGAGCACTCCGCATCACATGTGACATGGGTGACCAGTTGGGGACGTGTGGCACCATGAGAGTGTCATGACATAATACGTGATGTGTAAGGTTATACGCGGCAGTATGACCTTTTGACACATGGCATTACATGAAACGTGCACTGCGGCACGTGTGGTCAATAGCTGGGTCTCAGCGCCACAGGTGGCAGGATGCATGACTGGTGAGCCATATATGACACATGACAAATGTCCATGTCACATGACATGTGGCTGGCTGGCTGGCTGGCTGACCTCAGGCTGGCTCAAGATCTAATTTATTACTTTTTAAACCAATATGTATTTATAGATTGCACTTCCGGCTTGGCTGAGCCGGGGAAAGGCTTCTGCTCTGAGTTGGGAGGGGAGAGTATCCAAGCACTGACCGGCCAGTGGCCCAAGGGCCAGGGCTCAGGAACCAGCAGGGATTCAGCCATACGCTCCCCTCCTGCTTCGAGCCTCCGTTTCCCATCTGTAACCTGGATTATCTCTCTCCCCCTTAAATAACGGCTTCCAAGGACTTTGGGCCCAGGTCTGGGCAGATCCAGCCTGCCCTTGGGAGTGACGGGCCCAGTTTATCCTGCGTCAGGGACAAAGCCAGGTCTAACGGTGGGAGTGTGCGCTGCTAAGATGTTTAGTCAAATCCTCCGGATGCCGCTACTACCTCAGCGGGGTGCGCGTGCGCCCCAGGAGCTACACAGTGTTCTCGTTACTTCCAAGGAGGACAAGGACGGCCCTGCTATACTCTAAGCCTGCAGTTCCCAGGCCCTGGTCCGTGGCCTGTCAGGAAACGGGCCGTGCATCCCCGCCTGAGCTCTGCGCCACACCCCCCACCCCATTCCCCCGTCCGTGGAAAAGTTGTCTTCCATGAAACCAGTCCCTGATGCCAAAACATTTGGGGACCGTTGCCTAAGCCAAATTTGATCAGTAAATGTGGTTGGTCTTCCACTTCTAGCCTGAGTCTGATGTTTCCTGCTACCCCACCGAGGTCGGCAGTCGTTCACCCCCTGCCCCGGGGACTGGAGAACAGGGCAGACAACAGAGAGGTGTGCTGAGAGGAGCACTGGCCGGGGAGCCAGGAGACATGGGTTCAAGTTCAGGGTCATAGTCACATGACCCTGGGCAAGTTACCTCCTCTCTCCGGACCTCACCTGCTATATAAGGGTGTTAGAGAGTCTCAGACAGAGAGTATTATAGAAGCTCAGGATGTTAAAAGACAGTTGATATTTGACTTGCATAATATTTAAACTTTTTTCTAAATTAATTGTCAATATTTCAAATTGGGAAGTTTTACATAAAAATCCAGACCCTGGTGTCTTTGAATTGCTAGTCCAGCATTGCCACTCAAGAGTAATAATCTGCTGGAGCCATGTGACTATGTCCTTTAGATGGGCACATGTCCCCCAGTTTGCTGCAGTCCCCACGACTCCCCGTCTTAACACCCCCACCCCACTTTCTGCGGCTTGCCGGGTCCTTGCAGAAGCCTGCAGACCTCTGGCCTAGAGGGTTTAACATGGCTTTGCAAGTCAGACGGGCATGGAACAGAGTGTGACTGAACCCCTTGCGAGCTGTCTCTGGGGGCAGTAACTGTGCGTGGGTTAGTAACACCCCCCCCGACACGCCCCCCAGGACTGTCGAAGAGGTCAGGGAAGCAAGGTGTGCAAAGACCCTGGTACAAAGATGTAAAGACTGATCGCATGCTAGTTCCCTTCCCTTTTTAGGGTTGAATATCATATGACGGGGAGAGATGCCTGCAGTGACAGATGAGCACCCTCTCCTGCATGTGGGTAGAGCAAGTTCATCTTCCGGGGAGCCTCCCGCTCCTTTGTGAAAAAACGGGGCCCGGAGGGTGCAGTTACGGCTGAGCACCACTGGAGGGCAGGCTGGCCCACTGGCGATTCCTGAGATAACTTCTGCAGCGTTGGACCCAGAAGGAGTTAGCAGGTGATGCTAGCGGCTGGCCTAGGAGCCCGGGATATCCCAGCCTACTGGTGGCTCACCCAGATGACTTGGCCCCGACCTTTGCCGCCCTCCACGTTGTTCCCGGCCCCCCTCCAAGCACGAGGAGAAAGTCCTCTGGTGGAGTGCCACCGCCAGGCATCCACACCTCATGCAGGGACACCCTTATCGGACCAGGGTCAGGGCACACCTGGCATCTCATGGGGCCATCAGCCTGGTCATGGGGGAGGAAGCAGGCAGGTAGAGAAACCAGGAAGTTTACCCGGAAACTCTGGGCCCCAAATTCTGTCTCCCTTTCCTGGGACATGACGCCAAGTTGACTTTGGGCCTTCACAGCGAAGGGGTTGGAAGGTGCCTCCACTCCTTGCCCGAGGCTGCAGGCTGAGCCCCTCAACGCCTGGAAATGCCATGACAAGGAAGTCGAGATGAGGAAGGGACGGGGAGTACCAACCAGAAACGCCCGGCCACGCAAAATGGACCCAACGTGGGGGGACCCAGAGCTCTGGGACCCTATTTTCATTGGCTGCGCATACATTTTGCTTTTCTCTGTTTTTTCCTCATTGATCTCTGCCCAGATTCTGCACTCCAAGAAACTTTCAACAGCTTCCCTGAAATGAGCCACAGTATTGTCAGCAGGCAGAGCCGGCTGGGCCCGTATCAAGTTGGTGTGAAGTTGCGTTGTTCATTTTATTAAGAAACTCACTCACTCTCCTGCCACCTGCCTGCTTGGAGGCCTTGACTGCTTTTCCCTCCGACACTGACGTGATCCAGTCTCCCTGCCCCCTTCCTCCCAAAAGTAGGCTCAGTTTAAACACACACATGAAACCAAAATTCAAAGAAAAGGCAGGCTACGGGCCAGCAAGCCGTGTGATCAAAATGACACGCCCGGTTTCTGCACCTGAGTCTTCACACTGAGACTGTGACCAGGCTGGTAAGTGCCCATGTCTACCTGCAAGGCTGGGGCAAGCTCATGTTGCTACTTTGTCACTTGGCGTCCATCCTATGACTTTACAGATTGAATGTCCATCTTTCTGATGGATGTCACAGAATCTTCCTTGCCATTGGCACACACCTGAAGTCCTCCCAAATTGCCTCCTCTGTCCTTGCCCCAAACACACAGCTGTCCGCAATCCACTGTCCAGCCAGTACTTCCCAAGCTGTGAAACTGCAGTTATAGAAACTGTAATGTGCACCGGGTCACCTGGGGATCGTGTCACTATGCAGATTCTGCTCCTGCGGGTCCGGGGCAGGGCCTGGGATTCAGCATTTCTAAGGAGCCTCCCCCAAGCAACGGCCATGCCGCTGCACCCCACTTAGCTTAGCGAGCCTGTAGACTGAGTGAATTGCAACCCTGATTGCACATTAGAATCACCTGGGGCACTTTTTAATACACCTGTTTTCAAAAAGGAGTATTTAGAAAGCTCCCTGAGCGGCTCTAATGTGCAGCGCGGTGGAGACCCACTGGTCTGGAGTGTGCTGTCTCTTGGAGAGGCTGGCAGGCCTCTGCACCCAGCCCCCTGACTTTGTCCTGAGGATCCTTGTGACCCTCCTTGCCCAGATGAGGACACTGACTCCAGAGATTTTTCCTAACTTTCCCAAAGACACAGAGCTGGTAATTGGTAGCACCAGGAATCGAACCGGGGTCTTTGTGCTTCTCCGTGCTCACAGGTGATGCCCCAATTTCCTCACCTGGACAGTAAGGGGTGAGCACAGTGAGACAAGGCACAAGGACCTACTTTCTTTGGCTGCAAAGATGACCTTATGACTCGTTCCTATATCCTCCTGGGGAGAGTTCTGGATCCTCTTATGTCCCCTGCCCTGCCTGGCTATTTCTGTAGAGCGTCACGGTGATCTTCTATAGCCCAGTAACAACCACCACGGGAACAATCTCGTCCATTTCGCAAATGAGAAAACGGAGGTGCAGAGAGGGATCACGACTTGCCCAAGGCCAGTCGGGGATCGGATTCCAAGCCTGGTGCAGAAAGGAAAGGGAGACCCTGAGGCTGTCCTGGGCTGGGGATTTCACAGCCCGCAGGTGTGGGTGTTCCTCAGCGAGAGAGGGGCCCTCGGGAAGGTGGGCGGGCCACTCACTCGGCTTCTGCTCTCAACTCCACCCTGCGTGGCCAAGGCCAGGCCTGAGGAACGGTGGCCCCAGCCAGAGCAGGACACGCCCTCTGGACACGTCCGGAGGTTGCAGGAGAGACCATTGAACGGCTGGTTTGGTAAAGATCCTCCCAGGGCTGGGCTCAGGAAGTTAGCTCCAGGGACAGCTGGTCTTCCTCCAGCCTCCCAGCCACCAAGTGGAAAACTCCACCCCCACCCCCACCCCGTGTGTCCCCAGCCCCCAGAACCCTCCCCCTGGGCCCTTGGAAGCCACACCTGGTGTCTCATCCCACACACCCCAAACCCACCCCAGCTGCCCAGAAAGGCACCTTTGCCCCAGGAAGGAGGAGCTTTCTCCAGAGGCCCACTGGGGTCCCCTGGGTTAGGAGCCTGGGCCCTCAGTCCCCACCACACACACACACACACACACACACACACTCCAGAGTGAGAGGTGGGGGAGGTGTCTGGGGCTGACGGGAAGGGCTGGGAAGACCTGGGGGCTGCCAACCCTGCATCAGAGTGACCACAACCCTGGAACTTAAAAATAGCGCTGACACACTAGCCCCAGTGTCTACACACACCTGGCACTGTGCTGGCCAAATTGCAGTCTTGCTGAACGCTGTCTTGTTAGTTCTTATAACCGTTCCATGAGGCAGACATTAAGTCTATCCCACTTTACAGAGGAGCAAACCGAGGCCCAGAGCAGTGAGCGCTCTCGCGCAGGCAGTACCTGGAGTGGCTGGGATTCGAACCCAGGACCATGACTCCAGGCCTGAGACTTGGCACTGGGGTCAGCCACACTTGCCTCTAGCCAGGAGCTCCTTGAGGGGACGTCTGCTTCACTGACATGTTTCCATCTCAACCCGCTGCGGCAGATGTTATTTTCCAGAGACGGGTGTCACCATATCTTCCATCCCACATGCTCTTCCTACTATGTGACAGTGCCACTCTTCTGTGACTACAACAGAAGTGACATTATGTGACTTCCAAGGCTAGGTCCTATAAAAGATGACAAAGCTTCCCCTTGGTTCTCTGGGATGCTCCCTCTTGGATCCCAGCACCATGCTACAAGGAAGCCTGGGCCACACGGAATGGTCACAGGTAGGTGTTCTAGCTGACAACCAGCATCAGCTGCCAGACACACGTGTGAGAAAGCCTTCTAGACAATTCCAGCCCCAGGCCTGGTCTGACTGCAACTACGGGAGGAACCCGGGGCAAGACCTGTCCTCACGCAGCCCAGTGGCCCCTCAGAGATGGAAGAGAGAGGTTTGGGGTGGTTTGTGATACAGCACACCTAACAGGAACACCTCCCTCACCTTCCCCTCACACACACCGGAGGCCCAGCCAGGTCCTGGTAAACAGGTGGCGCTCCTTCACCGGGTCTTTAATTCCCACGTGTACAGACAACTGTGGCTATTCTGCTCTGTCCAAACAGCCTGGACTTTCAACTCCCAGATGGCAGACACTGACACATGGGCGACTGCCTGGGCAACCACGATCTGCTTTCTCTCCCCACGGATTTGTTTATTCTGCACACTTCCTCTACACGGATGCAGTCTTTTGTGGCTGGCTTCTTTCGCTGGGAACAGCAATGTTTTCCAAGTTCGTCCACGCTGCAGCACGTATCGGTACTTCCTACCTTTCTAGGGCTGCATAGTATCCCGTGGCATGGATAGACCACATTTTGTTTTCCTGTTCATCAGTGGATGGACACTTGCGTTGTTTCCGCGTTTTACCTCGTATGAATCCTGCTGCTATGTACATTTCTGCACAAGTTCTTGTGTGGACATATGTTTTCACTGTTCACAGGTAGATGTCTAGGAGTGGAATTGCTGTGACCCCTGGCCTTTGCACTCTGTCCCCTTGGTTAGGAATCCAAGACTTTCCTCCCTCTCAACAGGCCCAACCAACTACCTCATCCTTCAGGTCTCCTAAGCAGAGCAGCGGTCCCCAGCCTTTTTGGCACTAGGGACTGGGGGTTGGGGACCACGGGTTAGGGTTGGGGACCGCAGTCTTAGAGGAAGCCTCGCTGACCCCCCATGGCTGAGTTGGGTCTTCGGTGCCACTCCGCCTCCAACCTTTGCACTTTTCATAGAGCAATATGATTGCCTGGGCCCTGGACCTGCCCGCCAGAGGTGAGCCACCTCAGGAGAGGGACTATCTGCTTTGAGTCACCACATCTACTGCAATCCTGGCTCTCCTGCTGCTGGAAGAAAAGCATTCCGGGGCCAGAGCAATCAGGAGAGGCTTCCTGGAGGAAGTGGGGCTGCAGCTGGGTCTAAGAACACCTACAGGTTGGTTTGCCCCAGAGCTGGGCAGAAGGCTTTGATGGCTTTAGGTGGAAGAAAGGTGAGGAGAGCTCGGAGGAAAGAAGGATGGATGGGGGACAGGCAGGCAGAGAACAAAGCTCGGAGCCCTGGAGCTGTTTAGTGGCGGCCCCCCTAAGGCTGCGAAGTGCCTGTGACTCAGACGCGGAGCGATGTTCGCAGGCTGCAGCCTCAGGCTCCCGTGTTAACCCTCACCTGCCGGGAATGGAAAACCTACAACCGAAGCGCTGGGCGTTAACCCTCAGCTGCCCAGCCCTTGAGAGCCCTAGGACGGTCCTGGGCCCCAGAATGCAGTTAAATGTGGTTCAGCTGCCTGATGCCCGGTGGTGAGCTTTCCCAGAGTGCACAGAAATACCGCTGGGCGGTCAGCAGCGTGAGCGCCCAGCGATTCGCTTTTTAAAGAATCAGTGTCTCTTCCAGGGATAAGGAAACCTTCGCACAAAGGGAAGGCCTCACCTCCAGGGCCTTAAAGACACGCCTAATTTTCCTCACGCTGCCTAGCCCCAAGCTCGGTTCCGATCTGTCTTTATCTTATCGTCTGTGTCAGAGAAATATGTCATCTTCCCAGTCTCTGGCAGCAAGAAAATGCCGAGCTCTTTCGCTATTGGAAAAAAAAAAAAAAAGAAGAAAACACTGCGGTCCTAGTGCTGCCCAATACAGCCCAGAACCTAGCCCTGCGGTGTGTCCCCCGAGGGCGCAGAGCTGCGCCCACGGGCGCTGAGGGTCGAGGCCGCACTGAGCCGCCCCCCCAGAACCGAGCCGAGTCCACCCCTCGGTTTCCGCGTCGGAGGTGCCCGAGGCTACAGCGAAGCACGGCGGGGGAGGGCGCGAACCGGCGGCGATCCGACCGCGGAGTCCCAGCCCGGAACGCTCGGGCCCTCGAGTCCGGGCCTCGAACGTCCGGGCCCCGCGGCGCCTGGCGCCCAGAGAGGCAGGGCGCGCCCGGCAGCGGGCGGGACAGCGCCCCCGCCCCGCCGGTGGAAGAGCGCTCGCCCCTCCAGGAAGCGCCCGCCTCGCCGCCCCACTTCCCTCCCGCCCCCTCGGCCGGAGGGAGGAGCCCGCACCGCCGCCGCTGCCGCCGCCCGCCCGGCCCGGGAGGAGCGCCGGACCGAGCGGCTGGAGCGCACGCGAGCGGGCCGTGGCAGCGCGGGCGGCGCCCTGAGCCTGTCCCGCGCCGCGGGCCCGGCTGAGCGGGGGCAGCGCCCAGGGATGCCCCGGCGGCACGGAGCGCGGGCAGCGGCAGCCGCGCGGTGAGGACGACGGCGCCCGCGGGACCCGTGGTGAGTGGGGCCCGGGCGGGCCAGGGGCGGGCGGGGCAGCCGGGCGCGAGTGCTCAAGTTCGGCCTTGGGGCTCGGATTCTGGCCCAGTGGGGATCCAGGGAAGCTGGGTTCCGCCTCCGGGGGCTGCGGCGTCCCAAGCCCCTGCCACCCTCGCGAACCCGGACTCCGACACTTGGGTGACTCAGCTCCGACCCTGCCACGCGGGGGCGCTCCGCCCGCGCCCCGACTGCGGGGGCAGGGCGGGCGGGGTGCCCGAGGCGGTTGGCGTCCTCGGGGGTCGGAGACCCGCTGCTTTGGGGACCCGCCTGCCTCCCCCGAGGAGCCTGGAGGGCGTCCGGAAGGTGGAGTCCCGCCGCCACCGCAGCTGCAGAAGGCGTGAGGTCGGGCTGGCTTCTGATGGGCGCGGGCCCCTCTCCACGCCCCTCTCCCTACTCGCACCTCCCTACCCCCCTGCCCCAGGAAACTGCCGGGGGGCCCGCTCCGAGCCCCGGAAGGAGAGAAAAGAGGGGAAGTAGGGCTAGGCAGCTGCCCAGAAGTCGGAGTGTGTTTGCAAACTAGTTTTTGCGCAAAAGCTGTCTGGCACCTGTGTGTTTAAAGCGGGTTGAGGGGGGGCGCATGGAGAGAGGGAGCGAGCAAGGCCCGCACTTCCCTCCCATTCCCCGCAGCGATGCTTGTCTGAAAATAGAGGGGTCTTACTCCCCTCTTCTCTTCCCGTCCCATCCCCCAGTACTCCCCCTCCACCCTCAGTTCGGCCAGCTGTCCTTTGGGGCGGGGGCTAACCTCAAAGGGGGCTGTGGTTTGCCTTGGGTCACAGGTGCGACTCAGGGCTCTGGTAGCCAGTTGGGGGCCTATCTTACTGTCGGACTCCCCTGCGCCAAATGTATTGAGGGAAGGGACAGGGGTCTGGGAGAATTATCCGAGAGGCCCTTTGTTTTGTCTGCCTTTAGTTTTTGCTCACTTAGGGGTGTGCGCTGTCACCAAGGGGTAGGGAGCTGCTTACCCTCCTTGGGGCATCTCCCGCAGGAAGATTGCGGGGATCCCTTCATCTGCAGGAAGACAGGCATGGTAGGCTGGGTTGTAATCTCTGACAGCCCTGGTGGGGAGGGAGCCCTGGAAGACCTGGACCTGAACCCCCCAGCCCATTCTACCAGCAGCTGGACTTTGGCCCAGACCCTCAGCCTCTCTGAGCCTCCCTCTCGAATATCACCTGTAAAATGGGCTAATCAGCCTGGGCCCGCCTCCCAGAGAATGGGCACAAACCTAAAGGGGTGGTTTTATTGCATTCCCCCTGGCAGGGAGCCCAGGGAGCTCTGACTGCCCCAGGCCGGTGACAAAGCCAGCTGGAGCGGGAGGGGTCACACAGGCCTGTTTCTCCATGGAAAGAACTGGGGATTAAGAATGAGGCACTTGGGTTCTCCTGCCTCTGCCATTTCCTGTCGCCCCTTGGGCTGGGAGTTTTTTCCATCTGTAAAATGAGGCAAACTATGACACGGTCCAGCTTGCAGGTCTGCTGGGAGACTGGGACCAGGGAATGGGGGAGCAGGTGTTCTGCAGATTGGGGCGCACTTTGTGAGCAGCAAGTGTAGTGTCTCTGGGGGTGTTTCAAGGGCCCCGTCCCTCCAGAATGCCATGAAAATTAAAAAATCAGGGGCAGGAGTGGAGAAGAGGGTCAGGAATGGAGCCTCTGTTTCTGTATTTGTGCAAGAGTGAGGACAATCCTCTGTGCCTTTATAATCTTTTAGGGTAGTTGTGTGTATCTTTAAAGATAGTTGTGAGGATTAAATGAGATTGCAAAGGACTCCTGTGCCAGCACTCACTGGTACATGGTGAGCGCGTGGTAACCATTAACTGTCATTGTCATTATTCATGGGAATGTTAGGAGGCCTGGTGTGGGTAACTGCATCCAGGATTTCTTCTGGGATTTTCTCAGGCCAGCTTGCATGCGCCTCCTCTCCCGCTGGGACTTCTGGGCTGTTCTAGGGACAGGGGCCTGGGTGGAAATGTTCTACCGCCCTGGGGTGTGGAGAACACCCAGGCAGCGGTGGATCCCGTCTGGGTGTCTCTATTTCTCTCACCTTGGGCTGGTTTTGCAGGGCTCTAAGGCGTGCTCAGGAAACAAAAGAGCATTCTCCAATAATTTCCTCATTCCTGTTGGAGCAGCAAGCATCCCTGCCAGGCAGAGTCCCCTAGTGAGAAGCCCCCAGCCCAGGGTCTGTGCCCTCCTTGTCTGCTGGAGGTCTCCCTCCTCTCCCCTCCTCTAAACACCTCAAGAGTCCAGCCCCTTCCCCCTTGGAGCATATGGCCTTAGAAGGGTGGGATGAGATTCACTCCCCCCCCCCCGCCCTTCCCCAGTGCAGGACACAGTGTGGGCTCTGGGGGTGCAGCAGCTGGAGAAGTCCACGATCAGATATGCCTCCCCCGTCACTGTCCAGAAGGGAGGACGTGGGGTCCCACAGTGCCTGAGGGCTGAGCCGGGATCACAGGCGCCTCCTGGCTCCAAGCCCGGCGTCCTCTGCCTTCACTGGGCCACCCAGCCTTGGCTCCTGTGGCGGAGTCAAGGAGACTGCTGTCCTGTGTCCTGGAGTGTCTCTCCGCTCGCCCTGTCCACACCTTCTTGCTCTGGGTCTGAGATGAGACTAGTTAGCGGGGGTTGCATCACTGTTTTGTTACCTGGCTGTATTTTTCTGGGGGCATTTGCTACGCCCTCAAGTCATTGATTTGTGCATCAGCTTATTATCTGCGCCCCCTCCCCAAAATGTGTCGGCTCTGCAAAAGGGAGGTGTGAACAGTGTCCATCTTGTTCGGGGCTATGTCTCTGCTCTTAGAACAATGCCCCGCACGTCGTAGGTGCTTGGTAGACCTCTGTGCAAGGAATAGCTGAGCCTGCCCCTCGAGTCCGTGTCTCTGCTGTTGGGTGATGGAGTCTAGAAGAACTATGAGCTTGCCCTCTGGGGTCTCCGGAGGGATCCCTGTCACCACCCTGAATGCTGGGGGACTTCCGGAGGTCTGGGGACCCATCTCTGAAGGAGGGGACAGGGACAGCTGTGTGTCTGAGAGAAGGTGGGATTTGCCTGGCACCGAAAGACCAGGGGCTGGGGGAAGATGAGGAGGTGGCAGCTGCTACCCTGTGTAGGACATCACCTGGTGCCATCGCCTGCCCACCCAGGGGACTGAGAGGTATGCCAGGAGGAGTCACCCGTTCCCCAGGCCCAAGTCGCTTAACCTCTCTGGCATCAGTTTCTTCATCCAGGAAGTGGAGCTCCCGGTACAGGAGCTCGCCCTGCTGCTTTCCTCATGAAGTTCTTAAGGCAGCTGTGAACGGCTTATAAACTGAAGAGGGCTGTGCACAGGTGTTGTCGTTCTTCTTTCACTTGTGGCTTCGGGTCCCCACCTTCCAGGAAGGCTCCCCTCGTCACACAGCCACCCATTTGGTCACCCTTGAAATGTCAGTTGGGCAGCTCCCCTGGGCCAGGGCCTGCGCTGTGTGCAGGGGCGCAGCCGTGATCAAGACAGCCTCGGTCCCACCTGGTTTCAGGAGCACGGGATGGGGGTGTGGACAGGGAGGCGAGCAAATGACAGAGGCAGGAAATCTCAGTGGGAAACGTCAGGAAGAGAACAGGCAAGGTGAGGTGATTGTAATAGGGGCGGCACAGTGGGGGTCGGGCAGGCCTCCAAGGAGGAGGCAGCGTTTGACCTGAGACGTCAATAGACCGCAGGCCCCATGAGAGCAGGGCGTTGGTCTCTCTCGTGCCTGGCTGTATCCTGGCCATACCTGGAGCCGAGCAGGTGCTCAGGGAATATTTTTGAATAAATGAACGTGGGAAGTCAGGAGCTGAGGGTATCTGGCCTGCCCGACGTGTTCTGGGTGTCCCCTCGTCAAGACACAGGGCAGAGTGTGCTCGGCTCCCAGAGATGACTCCTCCAGTCCCTCCCTCTAGCTGGGCCCCCAAAATCCTCTAGAGTCACACCACTGGGGCCCCTACCTGGGGTGGGGGTGCCGTGCTAGCTCAGAGTACAGTGGGTGGTGGGAGCAAGCTTCCTTGTTTCAAGCGGCTTTGCCACGGACTAGCTGAGTATCACACGTTGGATGGCTTAGAACAACAGAAATCTGCTCTCTCACAGTTCCGTGGGCCAAGTTTGAAATCAAGCTGTCGGCAGGGCCATGCTTCCTCCGAAGCCTCCAAGGAAGGATCCTTCCTTGCCTCTTGCACCTCCCTGGAGCCTCCCAGGCATTCCTTGGCTTATGGAAGTGCCCCTCCGGTCTCTGCCTCCTTCTGGCACGGCCATTTTCCCTTTGTGTCTTCACGTTGTCCTCTTATAAGGACATCAGTCATACTGGGTTAAGGGCCCACCCTACAACAGCTTGACCTCATCTTAACTAATTACATCTTCAACTACTGTATTTCCAGTTAAATTCACGTTCTGAGTTACTGGGGGTATCTTTTTGGAGGGCACAACTCAACCTGGCAGGTTACTTACCCTCTTTGAGCCTCAGTTGTCTGGTCTGTAAAATGGGGTGATAATAATAGGGCTCATCCCCTGGGGTAGCAGGGCCAGGCACACAGGAAGCATCAGTCAGTGCTATGATTTCTATCTCTTTGGGGAGGACCTCCTGGGAACCAGGAGTGGAAGCTCAAGAGCTGATGGTGAGGTCCTTGGCCAAAAGGACTCACCTGAGGAGTTCCTGGGCCTGAAGCAGGGTTTGCTTCCCCAGGCTGTGGGCCTCTTGCCTGGGCTGCTGAGGTTCAGAGGGCCCCCCTCACTGTCTGGGTGAGAAGAGGCGGTGGGGTGGCGTGGGCAGCATGAAAGCTAGCAAACAGCAAGGAGCCACTAGCAAAAGGTGGCGATGTGAGAAGAGTACCCAGCCACTGCAGGAACCCGCAGAGGGGATGCAGGCACCAGGTGAGTCCAGGTGACTTTGCAGGCCCGAGCAGCCCAGGAGAGACAGAGGGTGTTTGTAGACTCCTTGAGGCTGGTAGGCTTGGCCATCCTGGTGCCCCAGCTTCTTTGTCTCACAGGCAGGGAAACTGAGGCACAGAGAGGGGAAGGGACTTGCCTGGGTTCACATGGAGAATTGGAAGCCTCCTGTAGCCTCGTCGCCCCATGGTACTCCCCCAGCTGGGTGTGGGCACCACGCGGGAACCCAGGGCTGTGCCCGAGTCCCCTTTGAGTGAAGCCGCAGTGGAACGATTTGGGCTGGGTAGGCACTGCCACCAAGCCTTCAGCCCTCCATTAGCCTGGTCTACTCTCTGAGCCTGGCCAGATCCACTCCTGAGGTCCCCTAAGTACTCACAGTGCTCCGGAACCCAGAGTACCTCCACGCCCGTCTCCTTATGGGGCTTCCGGGGAGGTGGCCGGACAAGCCCCCCCAGCCCCACTTTGCAGATGAAGGAGCTGAGGCCCAGGGGTGGGGGTGGTAGAGGCGGGCTCCCGGCCCCTGGACTCCCTGCGGATAGGATGGAGGCTGCCTCTTGGCCTGCTTGGGCCAGCCCCTTAGTGACAGGCTGGGGAGACCCCCTGGGGCCAAGCCCTCCAGCACAGCCTGAGCTGAGCCTGGGGCCTGCAGGGTCCCACAGGAGGTCCCCTCCCCCAAGAACCAGAGCTTAGTGACTAGGTGGGGGTTACGGAGAATGGCCTCCCTCCAAGTGTGGTCTGGCGGAAGCTGAGGGTCCCAGGGGGGCATCGGGGCCAACCGCTGCTGCAGCCGCTCGCCGTGCTGCCTGCGTCTATATTTATCCCCGTGACAGCCTGGCTGCCTGTCGGAGTGTGGTGCCTCCCCAGCACGGCAGCCCGTGTCATAGCTGAGGCGGAGAAGTGATTTATGTCAAGGTGCCACCGCCCCCCCCTTGTCGAGAGCCCCAGCCTGCTCTCTGGGGGCTGCCTGCCGAGTGGCAGGAGCCGGTGCAGCCCTGGGCGTGCAGCGAGGGCCCCAGGGAACACGAGCAGCTTGGGGCCGACCCGCCCTTCAGAACCGGGATGCAGGTGCTGGGGTGGCCGGGCCGTGGCCAGGGTTCAGGTGTGGCTGGAAGGTGGGGCCAGATAAACTCTGAAGTCTTTCAGCTCAGAGACTTCAAGAACTCATGATGCTGAAGTCCTAGAAATCCCAAATCCAGGAATTCTGTGAACCTGTAGTCCCAGGCTTCTATTTTTCCAAGACGCCAGGGTTCCCTCCTCTTTGGCCCTTTCGCTCTTCCTCACTTGCAGCAAATACACGTTGAGCTCTCCTTCTGTGCCTTTTGGCGTTGGGGACAATAGATGAAAATAGGATTTGGTCTCGTCTATAAGCTCAAGCGAGGGCGACATTTCCTAAGCCAGTGGTTACAATATGGTGATTTTGTACGTGATTCCCCGTAGGGGACCAGGGAATCGGGAAGGGCTTTGTCGAGGAGTCCCCGGATCGCTGCTGCTGCTGTTCTCAGTGTCCTACTTGCTGTGTAATGTACAAAATAGAGCACACATCCTACACGTACAACTCAGTGACTGTCCACAAACCGGCACATCTGTGTCCCCAGCACCCAGATCAGAAACAGGACCAGCAGCGAAGCCCTCTGCTGTCTGTCCCCGGGTGGCGAGTAACCCCCCTCTACCTGCCCTGCCACCGTCCTGACTTCCAACAGCGTAGATTCCTTCTGCCCACGTTTAACATCACTTAAATGAAATCACATAGGATGACATACTGCTTTATGTCTGGCGCCCTTAGCTCAGCACGTTGGTGAGACCATCCTCGTTGTTGGTGCACTTGGCGTCTTTCATGCTCGACGCACGTTATCCGCTGTGTGTACGTTCACCGTGTGTTTATCCTTTCTCCTGATAATAGGGGCTGGGGTGTGGTCTTCCAGTTTGGGGATACCACAATTAATACTGGTGTGAATAGCCTCGTGCATGTATCTTTTGGTGAACATATGCGAATGTTTCTGTTGGGCATTGCTGGGGGGATGCGTTTATTTAGCTTTTGTAGACACTGCCAGATATTTCTCCGAAGGGGTTGCAGCAATTTCCATGCCCACTGGCAACCTGTGAGGGTTCCGGTAGAACCATATCCTCCCCGACGTAAGGCATTGTCAACCTTTTAAAATTTTGGCCATCCTGGGGGCAGGGAGTGGGGGCATAGTGGTATTGCATTTAGCTTTACCGAGCTGAGTTTGAAGAAGGAAAGAGCTTAGTGAAGACGGGGGAAGAGCATTCCAGGCAGATGGAACAGCATATGCAAAATTAGGGAGGCATGACAAAGAATTGCTAGAATTCTGTGTAGTGAACAGCTAGAGCCAAAGGTATGAAGGAGCGGACTTTGGGAGAACCATGGGGGAGATTGTTCTGAGAGTGGTGGGGAGCTACAGAGAGGTTTTTCTCATTTTGAGCCGGTACCTACAGTGTGTCAGGTATTTTGTAATTTCCATTTGTTGGATAAGAAAACTGAGGCCGGCCGGGCGCGGTGGCTCACGCCTGTAATCCTAGCACTCTGGGAGGCCGAGGTGGGCGGATCATTCTGAGCTCAGGAGTTCGAGACCAGCCTGAGCAAGAGCGAGACCCCGTCTCTACCAAAAATAGAAAGAAATTAAT
>CAUYSK010128264.1:0-13582 GCA_963575035.1 Avahi laniger
GTGGTATATATATACCATGGAATTCCACTCAGCCATAAAAAACAATAGTGATCTAGCACCTCTTGTATTATCCTGGATACAGCTGGAGCCCATTTTACTGAATGAAGTATCACAAGAATGGAAAAACAAGTACCATATGTACTCACCATCAAATTGGTATTAACTGGTCAACACTTAAGTGCACATATAATAATAACATTCATTGGGTGTTGGGCAGATGGAGGAGGGGACAAGTGTACATACATGTAATGGGCATAGTGCGCAGCATCTGGGGGATGGACATGCTTGAAGCTCTGACTCGGGTGGGGCAAGGGCAATATACATAACCTAAACATTTGTACCCCAATAATATGCTGAAATTAAAAAAAGAAAAAAACGAAATGCTGACTATTCTTTAATATATTCAACAACTGTTTCACTTCACTTAAGATATTTTTCTTTGTACAATTACTGCATTAACACAGGAAATCAGCAAAAATTTTAGAAATCCTTTTCTTTCAAAATCTTTTTATTGTTTATTGCAATATTTTGAAGCTTTATCTATAAATTGATGAATCAAAATCCTCCATTAAAGATTCATCAAAGTAATTTCCTCTACATAATATTCCTTAAAAGTTAGGATAAGCCTTGGCTGAGAGATATCAATAATAAGGTGACTTGGGGAGGTGAAATAACTATTAATAAATTATCTCCATAATAGACCAATGCTAGACTGAAATCCAGGAGCATCATCTGATACCAAAAGATCTGTATGTTCTAATCTCTGCATGGGATTTAATAAATGATAGTAGATAGATCTTAAATATTCCTTTACAACTTTTTTTTTAATTACAGAATCTTTAAGATTTGAAAGCTACATGACAGGCACTCTTCAATATTTCCTCCAAGATATTTAGCTTCACAGAGTGATTCACCAAAAATAAAGAAAAACAAAAAAGAAAGAATAAGAGTTTTAGTAAAACATCAGCTTCACAATTTTCATCAGAGAGCATTGTTAGCTTATCTTTAATGATCAAAGATTTCTTGCTTCATCTTTTAAAGTTTTTCATGCATAGAAAAATTAAGCACGTTTTTATACTTAAGTTACTTATGCATTTATGTATTTCATTTCAGTTCACTATTATTTGCCCCAATTTTTTTTTAGTGCAAACACTTTTATAGGCCTGTGAGACTCACTTATATTTTTCACAAGGTTTTTCTTTTTCATACACAATATTCTCACTGAATAATAAGAGAAAATGATGTTAATGCATAACATCTTCAATCTATGTTATTCAATTGAGAGTTAATATATGACTGAAACCAACTCTATGTCATCCTCCCTGGACTCACACATTTAAACATGTGTGTTGGCACAGCTATGGAAATATATATCAGTTGGTTTTCTATTTTGATGGTGAATTTTTAGTAAAACTATGATTGCCATTATAACAAATACCAAAGGTATCTTTATTATCTCTCTTGTTAATATTGATTTAAACTTTACATTAAATTATTTAAGTTTTTATAATTTTCTTTGATTTTAAAATTAAAAATACATAAAATTAATTTGCTTCATGACAAATTACCCGTTGGTTTAGCATCTTAAAACAAATATTTTGTTTTACTAATGGTGTTGTGCACCAGGAATTTGAAAGCTTTTGGCTGAGTATAGCTATGATCAGATGTTGCCTTGGATAGCAGTTAACTGAAGGTTTGACTTGGCAAAATGTTCAAGGTAGCCCTTTCAAAAGTTGGCATTGGAGGCTGGCTGGCTGCTGGAAGCTCGACAGTGTTGTTGACCAGATCATCCACACTTTCCAACGTGGAGGTTTTAGGGTAGTCAAATTTCTTACATGTAGGCCACTTAGCCCAGAGAAAATGTTTAATAACAGAAGCTGCCTGGACATACCTAACCTAGCCTCAGAAGTAAGTCATATAGCATCACTTCTTCTATATTCCATGGGGGAAAAAGTATACCCAGGACATAGACTCTGGTTCTCAGTGGGTTGAATAACAAAATCGCATTGTTGGTAAGTGTAGGGGGAGATATTGTTGAAAATATCTTTGGAAAGAACATCTGCCACATTAAGTTCTATTGGTATATTTCAGTAATACTATTATTATTAAATCATTTCCAAATTTTTTTTAAATTGAGATACAAAGATAAAACTTATTATTTTTTTTTTTTTATAATTTGAACTATACCTTAGTATGTCTGAAGAACATTGATATCCTGCTTTGCGGTATATTTTGACTGCTACAGTGATTAGTTAGTTTACTTTTTAACGTGACCATGATTTTTTCCCACATATTTGATGACTGGGGCTACTGTTATACCTTTTTATCCCCTGCTAAAACTTGAACCAACCAGATAGGTAAATAAATGTTAACTTTCAACATAAATACAGATGATTAGTTTTACTATAAATAACATAATGTCTTACTTATCAGTATTGCAAAGGCTGTAGAGGATTTACATTTAATTCAGATAAGCGATTGCTTTCAGAGGAGTTTTGGGATCAGAAGGGACAGGAGCAAAATGTTATTCAATCTCTTCTGTAATGTGTATTGCTTTTATTTAAAAGGAAGACGAAGTAAATATGATGTCAACTATTATAAACGTCAACTATTATAAATTCTGGGTTATGAGAATATAATTTTAGTTTAGTTACTCTCTCTGCTTTTATGTTTTCAAAAATTCTCAATGTGGCATGAAATATTTGTAATGGTTATCACTATGATAAAATATTCTTAACATTACAATTTCAACTTTAAAATACAAGGCATAATTTAAAATATACCTTATTTTCATTTCATATGCAATTTATTTCATCTTAAACATTTTCATATATTAGAAATATTAATATTAAAATTTTAAACAAAATAAATGGTAGTATAATTGATTTTTTATAAAACTGTTGCACATGTAAGTTTTCAGATCATTTCTATATAAATAATTTCAGGTAGAACAATATTATTTCTGCTGTTATCATCCCAACCCTAGCAGTCACGGCTCTTTGTATTTGTATACATTTCTTCCCTCCAGTCTGCAAGACTGCCAAAGTCAGAATAGAGCCAGACTAATGACAATGACTAGATTCGGTGTGTCTGGAAGGCACTGATAATGCTCCATCTGCATGAATGACATCTGTGTAACTGAAAACTATGAGACTTAAATGGATCTTGGAATCATAAAAGTGTAGCAAGCAATTTCCCATTTTTCTGCTGTGTGAAATGATGCTACTTTGCCATGTCTACCTTCTATTAGCCTCTGAAATCAATATGCAGGCAAAAAGCAGATCATTTTTAATAGGGTCACTTTATTAGCTTAAGAGCTAAAATGTTATCCTACCTAAATACTGATTTGTTCTTAAATATATAAATATAAATAGCTTCGTGTAGAGGAGTCATTTGGATCAATATGAGTCTGTCATAGGCTCCTTCGATAGAGGCAAAAAGATAATGGTGAAAGGTGCTATGGGCCAAGAATTCTAAATGAGTTAATGACAACTAGTTCGCTAGAACATAGAAGAAAACAGAACATGACCTAGAGAAGGCAGGGCAAAATAAAATTTAATTTCACAAACTGTCATAATTTATCATATATTTTGTAGCATTGCTTAGGATAATCTTCAAAATATGTTTTAGCTTTTAAACATAAGTTCAACCAATTTCACTTTACAATGTGTATATACGCTTCCACATGAGTTATTTTGGTAACGTAATCTTGTCATCTATAACCTATTACCAGGGGGTTTAGACCAGGTGTTAAGAGTAATTATCTTAACTAGAGAAAAGGGCTAGTTTTTTGATTTTGCACTGTTGAGGTTTGCCATCATCTAATACTGACGGTGGACATTTATAAAGTGATTATGTACCGACATTTGGCCCACAGATCAACACATTGTGTGGACATTTTTATCCCTCCATGTTTTCAGAAACATATTAGGCAATTGTAACATTTGCCAAGGTACATAGCTATCAATTGGTGCACTGAAAATTCTAACTGAAGTCCAAGTCTAACCCTTATGAATTTAACTATTGTGTCACACCATGTCTCTCATTTCATTAATTCCCAAATCCCACAACTAGGCATTTGTTCCTCTGTCCTTCTCTTTTCATTCTCATTTCTGAAAAAGTCTATCCATACCATTATCTTCAAATTTGACACAAAGCCTTCTAACAATCTTATTTTCAATTTCAGTGCAGTTCTCTCACTGCAGGTCTTATTTTAGGTCCTTGTGTCCAAATGGTATTATCACTCAGTTAACTTGTTGTCTCAAAGTAAATGTGCTTCAGATCAAACACATTTTTACCTTTTGTAATACTGCTTTTTAAAATATCTATTTTTTTTTATTTTTAGGAAAGCCATACGGTTTCAAAATCTCTACATTTTTTCAAAACTGGTTACAGTGAAAAGAGATATGAAAAGTGAATACTCAGTGTATATCACTGCTTATAGTATGTGACAGGCAAAGTTCCTGCTTTTTTGGAGCTTGTTATATTATAATTGAAGATTATGATTTTAAACACATATATATGCAAACAGTTGCATAATTAGAACTTATGATGATTGCTATGAGTTAAAAGTTCACATTTCTGTTATATAGTGCAATAAGAGGACTTTAAAATGAAACTAGTGTAATAAGGAAAAATAATAAGAGAGTTTAAAATGGGAAGATGTCATACGACACACCTCAAGGCAGAGACCTATAAGATGATACTTGAGGGATAACTACAGATTTCATTAATTCAGTGTGGGACATTGCGAGTGTGTGTGTGTGTGTGTGTGTGCGCGTGTGTGTGTGTGTGTGTATGTATGTGTGGGTGATTAACTGGAAGAATATGAAAAGAGATTTGAAGAGTAATTCCCTGGTATTTTCCTTGAAAAATTAATTTTATGGACATCGGTGCCTTTCACTAAGCACTGGAAGAGGGTATGATTTTAGAGTGAAATTGTGATAGCAGGCAACGATAATTCTTTCTTGAAATGATTTTTTTCACATATATTCCTACTGTTAAAATTATTATGTGAGAGTTTTCTCATGTCACAATGACTAAACTGCCATAGCTGACTCACTCTTGTCTTGATTTTAATTTCTGCTCATGTACAACTTCTATATCTCTAACCCCACAATTTGACATGATTTGACCTTCAGAACCTGTGATGAATTCCTATTATTTTAGGAGTATAAGATACATTTTCTTTCAGTGTCCTTAATCAACCAATTATACATCCCCTCACACATCCTTTCCTTAGTAAAGGCATATGCATCTCTTGGTTTCCGTATATATCCTTGTTTATATATTCTCGAGATATTTTGCTCTATTATGACCAGTCTGAATTATGCTCCCTTATAAGCTTATTTTTGAATTTCCTTCAAATAATCATTATAATTTATATTTATGAGTTTTTGTATTTGTGAGTTTAAGGTCCATTTTCCCAGATTATAACTGAGTATAATTGAGTACCATGAAAAAGGGACCTCAATGTTCTTGTTGTACTAGTGTCCAGCACATACCAGCTACTCCGTAACAGATGAAGAAACTCAGAAAAGCATAGTTTGTGTCTCTTTATGCATAGTATATGCTTATGAATGTTTCTACAAGTTTGATTATATGAATCTTTTTGTCAGAAATGTTCTCTCTCTTGTCAATTTACCTGTTTCATATTATGTCCATTCTTTAAAATTTAAACCAAGTTTAGATGCTTCATAATGTCTAAAAGGATGTCAAATATAATTTATTTCCACAAATTTCTATGGTACTTGTAGTTCATATCATACAATTAAGTACTTATTAATATCTTGTTCACTAGTTGTTTCCTTGCCAAATCTATGAACATGCAGCAGTTGATGTACCATGTAATCTACTTTGGTGTATCTCCCTGCATCTAACAGAACTACTTAGGATGAATGGTGCTTTATAAGAAATGGCTTGATTTTTAAAAGTTGACTTTACCTTATCTGACATTTAAGTTAAGACATGAATAAAGAGTAGACATTAGCCTACCCAAGGGCTATATCAATTAGGTGATTCCTACAAGAAAGTAATTAAATATCCAACAAAGTAATTCAGAACAATGAAAGAATGAAGTACAGATGAAATCAACAAGGAGTGAAGAAATAACTCACAACCAGCCTGAGGAGCAGGAGAAGGAACAGTTACCACCATCCAGAGTGAGAGCTTTATCTGTTAGCAGTGGGAGAGAGCCACCGGAGAGGACCTGTGGTCTCCAGGAAAGAAATGGAGCCGGTGACAATCCTGAGCCCGACAAGCAAGATGCTGAGGGAACAAAGACACCATTCTCACTCTCCTTTCACCTAGCAATCTCCAGCTAGTGTTTCTCATTATCCGAACCCAAACTAAAGCCAGAGAGCAAAAAGCCCTTTGTTGTTCATAATGGGCAACTGCCCAGGGAATGGAGCAAAGTGGAAAAGAGAGATGATCTGAAGGGACCAGGAGAATCTCCAGGGCATCGACATTTAGCTTTGATTCCAGTCTCCCTGCCATAACACAGAGGCCCCAGTATACACAGGCATAAGCAAGACAGAACTCTTTCTCTCCTGTATAACTTTCCAAAGATGGAGAGTCCGACACTGGTAGTGTCCCTCAGCCCTTCCAAACACAAAGCTTTCATGTCTAAGACAAAAGTGGCAACTCCAGATCCTGACAGCACCTCTACGCTAGGCACTGAGCATGAGAAAAGCAAGTGCCTTGATTTCAAGAGCTTGATATGAAAGGGGTCCCTATGACTTCCCCACATTTGATTGTCCCAAACAAGGCCATCCGCCATCCTGAAGCCATCCACCTCAGGGTAGTCCAAGCTAAGCCTTGTCAATTTTATGTTATATGGAAGAAGAGCATTAGTTACATGGAGAAGAGCATTAGTGCTCATGGAAATCTATCAAAAGTGCCCCAGGTAGAAGAAACAGCAAGTATGAGGGCACTGAGACAGAAAGAAGCTTGCCTGAACACATTTATGCCTGAGGAAATGATGATTAGCAGTATTTGTAAATGCACACATATATAACCTTTTCCTGAAGTTTGCGTATCCCGTCATATATTTTGTGCAATATTCCTCCTAAAGTGCCTTATCTTGGACAGACAGCTTTGCTACATGAGCAATAAAATGTGTATGCTCTGTGTGTGTGTGTGTGTGTGTGTGTGTGTGTGTAGAGAGAGAGAGAGAGTTTATTGCTGTGATCAAATAAACCTCAGGGCCAATTTAATTGGATATATTTCTAATGACATGCATAATTGTCTTTGTGTTACATGCTCATTACACAGATATAAATGAAATGCCATTTCCAAATAATACTAACTATAGTCACTTAGGTGGAAAGCCGAATCACGTACTTAATTCTCTGATATTTCTAATGCACATTTTCACTGAGTGTTTAATTCTCCTCAGCATCCTTGTGAGGCGAAGCCGACAGACACCATTACTGGGATTTTACCATCTTTAGAGGTACATTTACATACCATTTTACTCTGAGATTCCCTGTGCTCATTTCCTCTTAGTGGCTGCCTCCCACACACGTTATGTCTCTAAAGGAAAATCACATTGCCCTGCCGCTTTATCAGAGCAAGATGAAGTTACGGTAGAGCAAGGATGCAGATTTAGCAAGATGCATTAAATAACTAGGAGGTCAGTCCTTACATCCTACTTAAACATTTCACCTCTTCTTTGACACCAAGTGCTAATAGTTCATAGTCCGTTAGCCTCCTTAGGCCTAGTCTTAGGAACAGAATAATTAATATAGGACCCTCTCTCAAAACTGTCTTCACTAATTGTGCTGCACTTGATATATCAAATGACAGACTAAGTAATTACCTAATCAGAGATAAAAATCCATAATATGCAATTTTCTGAAAAAGTTAATAAGTTATAAAATAGAAGTGAAATTTATCATTATTTGACAAAATTAGTAATTTTCCTATTTTACTAAGGGGAGGGAATTAGGAAACAGTATATTATTGGCACTGAAAGACTGAGAGGTTTTTTTTTTGTTTGAGGAGAAAAGGGAACAAGAAGAGATCTAAATAAAAATCAGGTTTTTTTTTCAGTTTTTATATTTAGTTTCTAAACTCTGCTTGTCATAATATGGACATGAGTGCCCAGTTTTGAATACAAAAAACGTTTTATTGTTTTTTAAGATTTCTTGGCCATATAGCATTTTAAATCCTGGATTCGAAATATTATTTATGAGTTCCAAATAATCTTTAAAATTTTGATTGCATTGTACCAAGTTGATATCATCAACAACCAGTAAGTGCCAGGCACTGTGCATTCTTATGTATGTGGCCATAAAATTTTCTTCTGATTGCAATTTTATATTTCAGTTTTCTAGGTAATCATAACTGATCACTACACTTTAGCATTTATATGAATATATTAGACAAATATGGTTGCCTGCTGAGCTACATAGTATGCTGTGTTTGCATTACCCTCTTGAAAAATATTTCTATTGTTCCTGAAGTTAATAACTATCTCATTTTTCTTCATGTCATTTCCTGTGTTCTTTTCAATATTACAGTCCCCAAAATATCTGACAGAGTTATAAGAATCTATTTAGTATGTTTTAACAAATCACTTCCTTTAAAAAAAAAATCACTTTTTTCCTCATGGTTCACTCTCAGATTATTGTATCATTGTCTTCCTGGAGTTTCCTTTTGCCATCAATCTAGGGCTGCTCTTCATAGGTTGTATCAATTCTATTCTGAATCCTAAGTATTTCTCTTTTTTAGAAAACAGTCTTTTGGAATAAAAAACATCCTCCTCTATTTGGATGAAAAGGGCTACAGGGCAAGGAATTATTTTTTAACTTTATATTTAAAACTGGCTTTATTCTACTTATCCCCCAGTACATGAAAACATTCTTTATTTAATAGGTGATCTGGAAATTTTAAAGTGTTAGAGATAAAGGCCCTATGTCTTCAACTGCTTCCCAGGTTCCAAAAAACATATCAATATGTTTTATATGCTGTACTTAAGTATCTGTATAATTCTAAAAACTAGAAGGCCTAATTGATTTATACACATTATATGTATTTATGTTGTGTTATAAATGTAAACTGATTAAGCATCGTGGATATTGCTTGGGCTTCTGAATCATGACTTTAACTATTTATCTTGAAGAAAAAAAGCATTACAGTGTAATATATTAAATATAAACTATTTATTTATGCAGAATATATTCCAAATGTCTCATGCAACTCCTGGGATGAAAAGTTCTTTATGCGTTTAACCAGTGGAAGACACATTTTTAGTTGACTTGAACTGAACTATACTGAGCTTTTGAAGAATATTTATAAGTTATAAATATTTTGTAAAATAAAAACAAAATTTTAAAATTTGATAGAATTTTACCAAATGTTAGTAAAATTTTAAACTTACTGGAACTTACTTGTCTTCTAATTCTGTTGAAATCTTCAGATTCCTTAAGTCCTAAGGAATATGAATATATGCTAGCATATCCTATGACTACAAATGGAAAATGTCATTTATCATAGTGATTTGTTAATATGATAGATATAGCATGTAGCCATATTACAAGTTTGAAGTTCCCATCCTTAGTATGGGAACGTAGACAGTCTTTTCTCCCTTTTCCTGATGGAATTCATTGTTTCTCCTTGTTGTTTCTATCCTGCTTTTAGAACATTGCAAATAATTTTGCATGAATCTATGCATATCCTATGTATTAACATAACAGAGAAAGAATATATTCTATTCCTATATGAGAGACAATGTGGTATCCAGCACAATATCCACGTCATAGTAGTTACTTAGGAAAATTTAGTTGAGAGATTCTGTCCATTAAATTCTATACTCCTGGAACACAAATGACAGAATTATCAGCTCATTGAAATTTCTTTCAGCTAATTGTTAGCGGAATTTTTCTTATGTCTCATGCTTAGATGTATATATCACCAGCATTTCTGTGTGTTTTCAAAGGCATGATGTGCTCACTGAGGAAGCAAATTAAAAAAAAATATTCTGATCACAACTGGGGAATTATGGAATACAGTCACCTCAAATATAAATCCTGGGCCTCAGGGAAGTATGAAAGACTGCTTCTGAGACAAGAAGGTAGTTTCTCTAATACTGATACATTTCATACAGAGTGGTGGTTCACAAACAGAGACAAAGCATGGTTTTTGTGAACAGGAGAGGATACTAGAAGCTTTGTATGAATTTCTCTGACTGCTGTCATGTTTTTCAGTGCTTTCTTTCTTCTGCTATGTTGTATATTTTGCCTTTATTACAGCATATTTGATATACAGAAATAATTGTTTTAGCTAGTGTAGTTGGTAGAAAGTTTGAAACAACTCCAGATTTAATTTAAATAAGACTAATGCTTTGTTTGAGGGGAGGAAAGAGAAGAAAAGGAAGGATGAATCATCTCTAATGCCAGGTTCACTCTTGAACCATTCTTGATTTGAGATTGTCCAAGTATTATGATCAATTAAGGGAACTAGGATGTAGAGATGATAAGTCCAGTGTCAGGGGAAATAGCAAAATGGGTAAAGAACAAGATACAAACCAAAGGACATCACCAACAATTTGGCTCCTAGGCTGCTTTTAGCTATATTAGTGAAAGTCAAAATGGAACCAGACATATCCAAAACTCCAGAATCTACTTAGCTGAAGCTAATTATGACCCTTGTTATGAATTAAAATAGTGTCCTGATGAAACATTGTAAAAATATCAGATCTGATTACACCCCTCATTACTCAAAAGATTACAGAGATAGGAGGTTATGAACAGGTAACTCTTGAGACTAGAGGTTATTTTGTCAAGGCATTGACTCATATTGTGGACAGATATAAAAAGCTCCCAGAGTAATCTTATCTCAAAGAATTTTAAATATTATTAACTGGGGCAAATTTCACTGGCTCTGCTCATGACTGGAACAAGAGAAATGTTTTAGTTAACACAAGATTCTCAGTAGACAACTATATTCACCACTAAGTGTATGATAGATGACTCCCTTATCCTGCCCCTAATTTATTAATCCGTATTAAAGAAGGAGTTAAAGTATAGGGTGAAGAAAAATTGCTTTATCCTTCCAAAATAGAAATTGCAATACCCCCACTGAGGCTATAAATATGCTGATATACATATATAAGCTACTTTGGATGGATTATGTCAATGACTCTGAACTTGGCTGACTCTCTTCCCCAGGGGACATATGGCAATGTCTACAAGGTGATTAGGCATTTCTTGAGTTGCAAAAAAAAAAAAAAAAACTTTCAAATTAAAAAATGAGGAAATACATCAGGAAGATTAAATCCCATGAAAATTTTCAGAAGGTTGATTGAAAATTGAATTTGAATGAAATAGAACATCAATGATGCAGCCACTAAGGTGCTGATGATCACTATAAGAGATTAGGTGCCCCTGTAGGAAATCTTTATTTACTCCTCCGACACCACAAGAGCCTCATGGATCTGTTATATAGACACCAGCCTTAGTAAGTTTAAGAAATTTGAGAAAACTAAAATAGGAATACATGGATTCTCTCAAGTAAAACCAGTGAAGATGGTATAGGGTGAAAATAAGGCTACCATTGTGAACAAAATGAGACTAAACTCTCTTGGTACAACACTTAGGTGTGGACACTAGGCCACTGACATCCATGAAGAAAAATGACATGGATGTGTAAAGAACCCGTATTGGCATCCCTGAGCACCAGAGCCTAATGTATATTGCCTAAATTTGTGATAGAAATTTAAGGGATAATGTGATGAAGTTTGTGGATGAAGAAGATTTGACTATGGAAAGCTTGAGGGTGAAAATGTGGCTCAAAGTAGCAATATGTGAAAGTTATGATTGTTGCTGTGATACCTCTCCCTGAGTTATTTATTGGAAAACATATGTGATATATGATTGGGGACCTCTTCGCTTACACACATTGTTGGGAAAAGAATTGTCCTGCAAATCTGCTCTTTATATGCTATTAGCTGGACATTTCTGAAGGGAATTTTAAGAATCACCTATGCCCACTCAAATAGATAATTTGAAAAAATATAAATAACCTAGAGTAGGTGGAGATTTAAGGAGTTTTCCACTCCTACTCAAGATGTGTTAGAGGAAGTATACTAGCCCTTGAATATTTTATGTACTAGTCTGGTATAACCTGCCAGAAAACTGACAGATCTTGCAGGTTAACAATGAACTCTAGTTGGCTAAAAAAAGTAATATGTCCAAACGTGTCAGCTGTACTGGGAATGATGATAACAAATCAAGCTGGGCTACAAAATGACATATATAGGTATTCTGTTGAGATCCATTTGGCTAATGCTGTCTTTTGACTTTTTCCTCATAAGAAAATCAAAGCAAATTTGTGTTAATGGGGTATAGCTGACAATACATCTGCTCTCACAAGGATATTTATACTCTTCTGTTTATCATAACTGGATTAAATGAAAGAATAGGATGATTTTGATGATATAATGTTACTATTTCCATGTGACTATCAAGCTAAGACTGAATTACAGATATTAATATCAGTTAATCATATGTCCACATGAGGATGGCTGTTCCACCTTGCTACAAGAAAAGATGTGGTTGTACAATTCTTAGGAATAACCTGGTTATGAGCTTATTATGAGACATTTCTTAAATAATCAAAAATAAATAAATTATTTATTCCAGTGCCAAAATATCAAAAAGAGGCATAGATACTGTTCCAGTGCTTTTATTTTGAACAAATGACATATTCACTTCGGGTTTCTACTACCTGCATTCACAAAGTTACCTGTAAGAAACCTGAATTTTAATAGGCCTCTGTTGTGGATTCCATTATGTCCACCCAAAAAGACACATGTTAAATAAGTATGAAATATATTTTATTTTGAGAACACTGAATTGCTTTGCTTATCAAAATATATCTTTTAATAATTTGTGAAGATTTTATATATACATGACATATATATAACATAAAATTTACCATTTAATCATTTTTAAGTGTGCAGTTCAGTGGCATTAAGTACATTCACATTGTTGTGCCACCATCACCATGATCCATCTCCAGAATTTTTTCATCTTCCCAAACTGAAATGCTGTACCCCTTAAACAGTCACTGCCATTCCCCTATCCCTGAATATCCTGGAAACCAACATTCTGCTTTCTGTCTCTATGAATGTGATTACATTGGCAATCTCATATGAAACGAATCATGTAATATTTTTCTTTTTGTAACTGGCTTGTTTTGCTTAGCATAATATCTTCAAAGTTTCATTCATGTTGTAGCATATGACAAAATTCCTTCCTTTTTAAGGCCAAATAATATTGCATTGTGTGTATGAACCAGTTTGTTTATCCATTAATTTGTGGATAGACACTTGGGTTGCTTCCACCCTTTGGCTATTGTAAGTAATGTTGCTATCAGCGTGTGTATACACATATCTGCTCGAGTTCCTACTTTCAATTTTTTGGGGTTATACCCATAAGTAAAATTGCTGATCATATGGTAATTCTGTTCAATATTTTGAGTAATTGCATACCATTTAAAACTGGTATTGATGAAGGTCTAATGACTTTTTGCTGAAGAGGTTTACACCAAATCTACTTTATTTTTCAAAATAATGCTT
>CAUYSK010128265.1:0-23334 GCA_963575035.1 Avahi laniger
TTCATAAAGTAAACACATCTGTGTAACCAACATTCAGAGCAAAAATCAGATAATGCACAATATTATTTGCCCCCATGTTGTGACATCTAAAATAGCTTCCCACCGAGAGGAAATAAAGATAATGTACTCTGCCACTAAGAATATGCCATTTATCTAGGTTTATAGTAAATCTAGCTCGAGTTGGAAGATTTCAAAAAATAGAAATAGAAACTACAATAACTCTTTCTGGTAAAGATGGCAGATTGAACACACACATCTGTATTTGCTTATTCAGGAAATTCCACTAAAATAACAATAAATGAGCTTTTTTAAAGGCATAAATCCACAAGAATGGGAGAATCAGGAGAGAAGATAATTATAAAATTTTACAAGCTAAGAAGTAGTAAATGACTTGTCAGTCTTGAGAAAACTGAAACCTAAGCTGAGGGTAGAGAAAATGGAAATTAGCTCAATTTACAATGCAGAATTTTCCAAAGCCTCGGAATTACGGCAGCAGTTGCTACTACAGGAGGGGCAGCAGTGAGGCTCAAATCAGCAGTCTTGTTTACGTCTGTTGATGCCCACCTTCATTCAGCATTTGACTATGCCTCCCTTCACTCCAGCAAAGGCTAAAGGTTGAGTCTCTGGAGAGACTCAAACAGAAGTCTACAGAGACATCAGGCATGGTTGAAGACTGGGGTACCACATAAAATTGTGAAAGAATTAAGTGAACCTATATATACTGCCACTGAGACACCCAGGCTTCTTTACTACTTGACGCTGAAAATGCCAGTGGTCAGCCAAAAAATTATAAAAGCCTTCTATGACCTCAGGGAACAGATCTAAAGAAAATGATACTGAAGTATCCCACGGAAAAAGCCCAGCTATTTGACAATAAAGTCATAGCAGACAAGCCCCTGTTGGGAGACAATTCTCTATGTGCCTCTCTTCTATTTCTACACACCATGTGCAGGCACTGACAGTTTTTTGTTCCAGACTACTTTTTCCAGAGCATGTACAGTGAACAGGTTTGAAAGGTAGAGATAAAGTCTCCTTCAAGAACAGAAGGCAGGTTTATTTGCTGACATCTCCCTCTGGGGCAAAAGTTGGGTAGGTTTGTTTATAGGTCATTATAAACGATTCAGATTTTCTAAGCTCAGGATTCCTGAGCTGTGATACAAGCCTACTACATACTGAAGATCCATCTTGGTTGCACCATGTTGTCCCTGTAGAACTTGGGAAGCAAAAGGAACCAGTGTGAACGTGAAGTCCATGCTGCTCACTAGACTGTGAGTAATAAAGTCCTTTGCACCTGACCCAGGAGTCTCGTGTTTTCTGCTAGCATCCTTGAAACTGTAGCATGCTAACTTATTAGCTTGAAAATAGGGTAAAATCCCAGACTCTTCATGATTCTTGACCACCCCAACTACTCTCAGAGATTCCAGTTTTTGAGCCCTGACATCTAGAATATAAGCAGATGGACAAAAATCATAAAACATCCAAGAATATTAGCTAGTAATGAATTTTTAAAAGTAACGTGGAGGAAATAGCCCATTCAGGGGAAGGAAACTTAAAAAATATATAGTATTAATATCCTCAAAGAGATAAGAGAAGCTATTATATCCCTAAAACAAGAACAAAATGCCATATTTTAAAAAGAAATATTCAGAA
Source organism: Avahi laniger (assembly GCA_963575035.1). Classification (NCBI taxonomy): domain Eukaryota; kingdom Metazoa; phylum Chordata; class Mammalia; order Primates; family Indriidae; genus Avahi; species Avahi laniger. The sequence goes on from CAUYSK010128265.1 coordinate 1,651, forward strand.
ATCAAAAGATAGTTATTAAGACTTTAATAAAACTTAAAGTGAAAAACTTAATAGAAGAGTTTGAAAATAAAGTCAAGAAAATCTTCTACAAAGTACAACACATAGGCCAAGACATGGAAAACAGGAAAAAAGATTAGAACCAGGGTACTTCATTAGAGCATAACCCATTACATCAGAAAAGCCACCTTTCAATTTCCTATTACATAAGAGAATAAATTTCCTTATTGCTTGAGCCAATATAAGTTGAATTTTCTTCACTTGCAGTCAAAAGCATTCCAGCTGATTGCTAAGCAAAGAATACACTCACACCTGGGAGCCAATGTGCCTTGGTAAAGGATAAACTGGTTCGTGGTCTGGAGCAGAAGATAAAAATGGAAGCAGTGCCTTTATGAAATAAAATCCTCTCCCCAAACTTGCTCATTTGCCATAATTTTGATACAAATATTGAAGATACCAGAAGCTATGCTATTTTCATTCAACAAACAACTGGGTATTTCATAGTGCTTCCAACTCCTGATTTTCTGTGTGTGTATATGAATGACATTCAAGGAGAAAGCCTATTCTGTGAACCATTTAGGAAACATGAAAAGTTGCAATGCCAAGCAAAACTGTACTTGGGGAGAGAAGTAGGTTGTACTGCTTTGGTGACAAAAGTTGGTTTGCACATCAGTGTAACTCACTACTTTGAACATCAGCATGCAGTGGCACCAGAAATATTGTCAATAATCCTTCAAGAAACCTATTCTACTGTCTTGAAAGTCAACTTCATCAGAGACAGGGTCCAAATTATCACTTTCTCAAGAATTTTTTTGTCAAGAAAAGTGAACAGAATGTAGAGTTCTCCTTGACTACCTGGTAGCTTCTATGCTTCTAGAAATCATGACTTGAAATCTTTGAATGACATTTGGGAAGATAATGTGTATCACCTTTGAGAAGAAAAGAGCAGCCCACTCACAGACCAATTCAGTGAAGAGAAGCTCATTCACAGCTTTGCTTACTCTATAGATATGAGCATAATAAACATTTTTTTTTCATTTAAAGTTTTACCATCACCATTATAATGCAGCCTGAAACCACAAGTTCTTCTGAAAATGCAGCTCCTCTGGAAAATAAGGATCCAGAGTGGCAATGTATCATAAAATGTCTCTATAAACAAACAATCTCAAGGTACCTAGATATATTGCAGGATGTGTCTGAAGGCCAATATTTCTTGGATGACCTTAAAATTGAAACATCCATTCATCATCTTTTCCCTGCTGACAAAGACAGTATGAATGGTGCAGACCTTGCCTCAAAGATGACCTCATTGACTTGAGTATGAATGAAATTATGTGACATAATTCAACTTGAAGAGTCTTTAGGAAATCTAGTGTTTCCTGAAACAAGTTCACCCTCTTCCTGTAAAATAAGCTATGAGATCTCTAATTTCATTTGCTACCTCATATCCTTATGAGTCAAAGTTTTTAGTAAGTATTAAGATTTCCATCACATTGAAGTCAACTGGATGTCAAAGATGAGCTACACATTGCCATGCGTAAGATCACTCCAAATTTTTAACTCCTTATTCAATCCAAACCACAAGAGCTTTCTCACTAAAATTTACTTTTGAATAAAACTAAAGTTCATTTTTATTTTAGTTAAAAAATTTAAATTATTCCCAATTTTCCATATATTACCATTAAATTTTGCACATGTCATTATGAAATAAAAACACAGATAGAATTCAGTGGGATTATTACTTTTATACCTGTACCTGTGAAGTCAATTTCCAGTGTAATAAACTGCATGAAAATATTTGGTGTATATGTGCATTTGGGAGGAAAGTGGGTAATTCATAGCTTTATTTAGATCTTCAAAGATTTCTGTGTCCCTTAAAATGTTAAAAAGTAGAAATGCTAAAATCCACTGTTCTACACTTATAAAATGATCTCTAAGATGGACATGACAAGTGAATGCAATATGACCCATGGATTGGGTCCTGGAACAGAAAGAGAGCCTTAATGGAAAAACTAGTGAAATGCAAGTAAAGTATGGAATTTAATTAATAATAATATACCAATATTGGTTTCTTAGTTTTAACTAATTTACCATAGTAATGTAAAGTGTTAACAACTGGGTAAACCAAATGAGGGGTATACAGGACCTATCTGTATTATCATTGCAACTTTTCTATAAATCTAAAAATATTCCAAATAAAAAGTTTATTTTTTGTCCTAGAATTCAGATTGCAAGATAAATAAATAAATAAATAATAAAAATTAAAAAGTTTATTTTTTGAAAAAAAACTTACTTGAAATTTTTAACAAGTCATAATCATTCATTCAAAAATTATTCACAGAGTGCACAGGCACTGTTCTTTGTGCCGGGCATGCAGCGCTGAGCAAAATAATCCATTCCACCCTTAGAAGTCTAGTGGGCAAGAAAGCACTAAACGATTACAAAAATGAACATAAATGCAATTGCAGCTCGTAGTAAGTGGTATAAAGGAAAAGTACATGAGACGATAGAGATGCAGAGCAGGAAATGCCTTTCTGAGGCAGAGACACTTAATATGAGACCTGAGGGATGACGAGGAGCCAGACAGGTAAGAGGGAAGAGCTTGCTCATCAACCCAGAGGAATGAAAGGGTCTGGAGCAGGAGCCAGTAAGACCAAAGCATAATGAGGGCATGGAAGTGTGGTGCCTGCTGAAGAGCCAGACCAGGTAGGATCTTGTAGGCTGGGTTTTACAGTTTTCCAAAGACATACAGTAGACCACTGAAGACTTTAACTGGAAGAATGGCATGATCCAGTGAGAGCTTTTCAAAGACCAGCATGGCTGCTACGTGGATGTGGCCCAGAAAGGGACAAGACAAGCAGCTCCTGTACATAACGGTAGTAAAATTCAATGGAAATCAAGCAGGTGGGGAGGAGGAGGGAATGGATTAATTCACACCTAACTGGTACAAGGCACAGTATCTGGGTGTTGGACAGACACGCTTATTGCTTTGACTCAAACTGTACAAAAGTAATTCATGTAACCAAAACGTTTGTACCCCTGTAATATTCTGAAATAAAAAAAAATAAAAGATAAGCAGCGCCATCCACAGGTGCTCACAATTTTTGAAATTCTCAACTTCTAAGCATCTAAATAATACTGTCATTTTAGATGTGTATACCACTCCTTTAGACCCTGTAACCGTAACTCCAGCAGGGAAGATGGTGCTCCAAATGGCTCCCAACTCACTCAGTCTGGATCTTTCCTCTAGAATGCCTACGTTTAAACATGGGTGTCAACAAAAACACAAGCTAGATGCCAAAGGCACATGACTTGGAGTTTAGTAAGGCGTCAGCAGCAAAAACCTGCAGACTCTAACACCCTTAGGAATCTCAGCTTTCCAAGGCATAAATAATTCTTAGCATGTCTAAATAATTCTTAGCATTTCAGGACCATAAAACCATTATTGACACCTCACTAGTGCTATCTTGGCATCAGCCCAGGTCTGAATACAGCAAATCCCACCCAGACAGCATAATAGTGCAATTTCCAATTCCTGTTTAAAATATACAATGTTAAGCGTCATCCTCAATCACTGTACATTGAGTCTGAAGGACCTGGTGTGTTACCCTATCTGATCTAGAAAAAGAAGTATGTCTTTCAAACTTGATATAACCAGTGGCACTTCAATAAAGCTTATTAAGCAGTCTGCAGTGCTGGCCGGGCACTCTTAAACAGAACTCGCAAGGATTTATACTCTAAACAGACACCTGGATTTTCTCAGTTTGTAGGATTATACAGTAGCTGTAACCTCACTAAATATTATCTAGATCCACCATAAGGGCTATCAGGACCAGAAGAAAGAACAGATTGGCTCTTGATTGAGGCCTATGATTTGACATAAAAAAATTTTATGCAAAGCTCTGTGAACCAAATCACTATTAAGCTGATGTCCAACCAATCGCTCCTTTTCTCTGGAAACTACCTCTTCCCCCACAGTCCACAGAGTAACAGGAGAGAGCCTCTGGCAACCATGATTGGATAACTTAACTCTGCCCCAAACAACTACAACCAATAGGATTAAGAGTGTGCATATGACATAAATTGGGCCAAAGCCTCCCTTTCCCTAGGAATCTGGATTTAGAAGTAAGAGATTCTTCCTCAATCTGTCTTCTCTCTTGAATAGAGGACACTTATACACTGGAACTGCTGGCAGTGGCTATTTTTGACCATTTGGACAAGGAAATAGAGAAAGCCAGTCTGCAGCAAGAGACAAGAATGGAGAACATGCGCCAGAAAAAAAGAGATGAAAGACAAAGAAAGAAGGCTTTCTGCTTTTCCTGCAACCCTCCAGGACCTGCTTCCAGCTCACACCAGTTTATCCCTGCCTTTAAAACCCATGAGAGATTCCTCAGTATCCTTTCAATATATTCCATTTTGCTTAAGCCAGTTCAAGTGGAATCCTATCACTAGAAACCAAACAAAATAGCACTAATGCTCCAGGTCTCTTCATTTTATTTAGTCTCAAATAACATAGAACCAGTTTGCCCAAATTATTTAAGCCAAGATCTCTGAAAGTGGAATCCAGTCCTAGCCTCTCAAAGCAGATAAACAAAAAATGCTTATTCTAAAATGTTAGGTGAAAAAAAAGCAGGGCACAAAAATCATATGTATATCAGAATTACGACTACACTATCGTTTATATCTGTCAATAAATCAAGAAGTGATATCTCACTGTGGTTTTGATTTGCATTTCGCTGATGACTAGAGATGTTGAAGTGAAGTCGTTTATGCATTAGGAAAATTGGAAAGAAATTAACTAAAATAAAAGTAGTTGTATTAGGGTGACAAGATTATTTTCCTTTTCCTTTTCCTTTATATTCTTCTGTGTCTGGAAGTAGTTAAATGCTTTATAACTTTAAAAAAATATAACTCTGAAGACTATGTAGAAATATGGAAATGTGTTTATATCATAATTACATATTTTTAAAAATAGAACATGAAATAGCCTGTCTGTTATGTTTGCTGCTATGTAAATAGCCAAAAACAGAAGTGTCCCTTTAATGCTCCACATGTGAAAGGAACAATGCTACTTCCAATCCACTATTCCCAAATTAACACTAAGCCTTCACTTCCTCCCTACCTTTTTGCTGTCCCTATCCCATCTTCACCCCATCCCACCCCAAGCTACCCATCTTCAGCTGGGATTCTACCCTTCCCTTCCCCTACTCTCTTCTCAACCCTCACTGCATTTTGGGGCCTGGGTACCTGCATCTCCAGACATGTAGACCCATCTTGTCACTCACTCATGTTCTAGATCTGTCTCTTCTTTTTTAGATTAGCCCATTTGGAATAAACTCATCACAAATGGCCTCCAGCTCATTTTAAATGAACTATCCCTAGAGGCAATTCAGGTAGGACTACCCCTTTTGGTAACAGCATCAGGCAAGTCAGAAATGGTTAAAAAGTATTAATAGAAGGCAACATCCAAAAATAAAAACCATTGTGAACTTGGACAATTTGTAAATTGTCTTTAACATTTCTGTGACATAATTTTTAATAACAAAAATTCAAAATGCAATATTGAATATAAAGGAAAAAATATGTGGTAAACCATTTTACTTACAAGGAAAATGTGAGCAAGTCTCTCTGAAATCATAAAACTGATTCTATTGCTTTCCTCATAGCCATATAATAACAGCTTCCATACATTGAATAGGGCTTTGGGCCAGACACTCAATACGTTATCTTACATAATTCTCCCAACTACCTGTGAAGCAACTATTACCATTTCTTTACAAGAACAAAATTATTAATCTGAGAGGTTAAGTTACTTATGCAAGTTTAAAAGGCTGGCAAGTTAGCATAGCAGTTGTATAGACCTATGTCTTCCTGTTGCCAAAGCTTGTGGTCTTTACATTAGACCTCATGGCTTCAAATCAGATCTTAGATAGGCTTTCCAAAAAAAGTATATCTGAAACTTGATGTTATGCCCAAGTGTTAGCTAGTAGTAGTAGTATTTTATAATACAAATATCCAGTTTATATGAAAACTTATATTTTAAATGTCAAATATACATCAGAATAAACATTCATTATAAAAACTGCCAACATCGATAACATATGCAATGATATTTGGCATCAGCTGAATATGTTGATATGTTCTTATATATTCTAATTCAAAACTATATTGCAAAATATTTCCCAATACTACATATTAATGGTACCTATTTGTAACTGTTTACAAAACACTACCTATCATATATAAAGAAGTTTAAATCTTACTTTCAGGATGTAAACAGAATATGAACTGGGATAAATATTTATTGCATTTATTTTACTAGTAAGAGACAATTTCATAACTTACTTCCCAGTTAGAGTGCTTAAGAGTTATACAGTATTAAGACTGAACCATGAAGACTAATATGGTTTGGATGTTTGGCCCCTTCAAATCCCATGTTGAAATTTGATCCCCAGTGTTGGAAGTGAGGCCTGGTGGGAGGTGTTTGGGTCATGAGGGAGATCCCTCATGAATGGCTTTGTGCCCTCCCTGCAACAATGAGTGAGTTTTAGCTTTATTAGCTCAATAGGGAGCTGGTTGTTTAAAAGTGTCTGGCACCACCTCCTCTCTTTCCCTTCTCCTTCTCCTGCCATGTGACGCACTTGCTATTCCTTTACCTTCCGCCTTGATTGGAAGCTCCCTGAAGCCCTCACCAGAAGCAGATGCCAGAGTGATGTTTCTTGCACAGCCTGCAGAATTGTGAATCAAATAAACCACTTTTCCTTATAAATTACCCAGCCTTGGGTACTCCCTTTATAGCAGCAAAAACCAATAGTAACCACTTGAAAAGAGAAAGGGGAGAAGTCACATTTTCTTTCTTATGATTATAATAACTTTATACTACTCTATACTTTTTAAAATTCATTTTCCCCCATTCAAGCACAGAAAACCTTAAGAAGGAAGTGAGGAAATGCAAATGCAAATACACAAGTTACAACCAGGGAGGTAAAATGATCACAAAATACCATTTAGTGTATTTTCATCCTATAATTAGGTATTTTATTCATTGCTGGTATTTTTTTCTTTTTATCCAATCACTACCATCATGTACTCTTTCTGTGAGAAAATAATTAACTCTCCAATTTCTTCAAAGGGAACTAAAATCATTCATTCATTAGTACAATAAACTTTATTGAGCACCACAAGGTACCAGTTTGCCTAAGATGAAATAAATAAACACAGGTAAGTCCCTTGCCCTCCCCAAGCTCTGCGGATGAGACAGTTTTGTGCAAAGCAAACAGTCCAAAATAGTGTTTTAAATGCTGGAGCAGAGGTGAATACATAGTATTACAGGAGCTCAGGGGGAGGATTAACCAGCCTGGGGCAATTGGGAAGCTTTACAGAGGACAGCGCACTGAAACTGTGCCTCTAAAGATAAATAGGAGCTTTCCACAGAGTGATGAAGGAGACACAGTGAGAGGAAGCATTTGGGCCACAGCATAATAAGGCACCAAGATGCAAAAGAGCACGGGCACAACAATGTCATTGAAACAACAAGCTGCTTGAGGAGACTATGACCAGGCTGTGTGGAGACCATCTGGGATATGAGATTAAAAAGAAACGTTGGTCAGTTAATACCAATTTGATGGTGAGTACATGCGGTGCTTGTCTTTCCATTCTTGGAATAACATCTATTGGATGCTGGGCAGGAGGGAGGTGGGGGGGAGGGGGGAGGAGGGGGAGGGGACGGGTATACACATACACAAAGAGTGCAATGCGCACCACCCGAAGGATGGACATATTTGAAACTCGGACTTAGGGGGGGAGGAGGGGGCAAGGGCAACATACGTAACCTAAACATCTGTACCCCCATAATATGCTGAAATAAAAAAAAAAAAGAAAAGAAACGTTGGATTAAGAATCCAACAACTGGCACTTTTGTATATGGAAGACTATACATACATTAAAATTAAGTCATTAAAATTATATAGACCAATGAGAGAAATGTTTAGTACAAAATAAAAACCAGTTGCATGTGTCTCTGGGCATAAAAAAGACAGAAAGGATATATACCAAACTGTTAACACTAATCATCTCTGGGTTGTGGAATTATGAGTAATTTTGTTTTAATCTCTGTTTGCTTCTCTGCCTTCCAGATTTTCTGGATTGAGCATGCATTACTTTGACAATTGGGGGATTGGGAGGGGGGAGTTGTGTGTTGAAATAGAACAATATAAACTGGCTCAGATTGTGGGCATGCTAAGGAGTTTGGATTTTATTCCACAGAAAATAAAAAATCATTCCAGGTATTTGATCAGGGATGTGAGATGCACAGATTTGCACTTTGAGGAGATCAATGTTGTCAAGGTGTGCATGCAGGATTAGGACTTCAGGCTGGGAGAAGGGTGTGAAAGGTAGAAGGTAGGGATGGAAAGCAACTACTTGGGATAAAATAGATAAGACTTGTCATCTGATTATAGGACAAGGGGAAAGGGCAGAGGTTGGGGGTAATTCCAGGTTTCCAGCTTGGACGATTGGTTGGATATAGATATTGGAAGCTGTAAAGCATAATAAGAAGGAAAAGGCACATTTTAAGGACAGAGCGATGAATTTGGTTTTATATGTGACATGCCTGGAGGACATGTAGGTAGGAATGCTGGTAGGGAGTTTGAAATACAGGTCTAGGTTCAGAAAAAGTAGAAATACAGACACAAAGAAGATGGTAAAGCCATGGGATTAAATGAGCTGGCTCAGCGAAAGCAGAAAGTGAGAGGACATAGCTGAGGCTGGAACCTTGGGAAATGCTAAGTCATGACAGCCATCTAGCACTCGGTGAACCCAAAGAGCCAGAAACAGGTAGAGTTTGTTTCAGAGTGTGGATGGTCAGAGCTGGTATTAGAGCAAGGGGGGAAAGTTTTACTACAAACATGCAGCCACCAATAGAAAACAATCACAGAACCTGGTCAATAATGGAGTATAGAAGAAACAAAAAGCCAACAGGTGCAAAGGTACAGAACAAAGAGAGGCAACTGGTCACTATCTGAGATCAAAGGTGGGTGAGGAGAGGCACAGTAAATATGCTGGTTTATTGAGTGAGATCCGTCCATGGAGGTGGGACTTTTTTGAATGCTGTTAAAACTGACTTACTACATGGCTATTCTGAGACAGTGATTTTAACCCCCTATTTTAAAAACAAGGAAACTGACATCCACAGAAAGGTGTCCCAGATCTCAGAGGAAGTTGCTGGCAGGTTTAAGACTACATCAATTTCCAAACCATTAGAGTTTAATTCGCTGTACATCAACACACTGCCTTCTTACACAAACACAAAAAATAAGGCTCACCCCCAAAATATCAATCCTGGACTACAATAAAACATACATAATTTGTCCTTTCACTTGACTTACGGAAATGCGTAAGTTCTCATAGCATACAATCCTTGTTCTGATTACCACCTCCTATCTTTCCAGTAAACTTCTACTAGTCTTGGATTCTACTGAGATCTCCAATGCATTGAACCTACCACCTTTTCACTGTTCCTAATTATCTAGATGTTCTCTCTTCTCTACTTACCAAGTTTAAATTCCACGGTCAATCATTAAAATAATGCCTTCCTTGTATACAACTCCCTTGCCCTATTAATTTTTTGTACCTGTTGGATAATCTTCAACTCTGGTTAAATCCTTCTCTTCATTTGCTCCATGCCTTCACTGCGTCCATAAATAAAACAGTCTACTGACTGGCCTTATTTTGAATCTGTGACCAGAAACTTTAAATGGACCCTTAAGGCTGCTGAACAACCTTAGTGTACTTCCCCAGTCCATTCAATCTCCCTATTTCTTTTAACTATTCACACCTTCTCTCTTCTCCAGCCCCTACTACCGCCTCCCCCACTCTCAGCTGATGACTTCGCTTCCTATTTGGAGAAAATGAAAGCGGCCAGAAGAGAACTTCAACACACTTCCACCATCTCAGTTATCCACCTTCCAGAACCTGCCCCACACACTTTGGCCTGTATCCATGTTCCTACCTAAAGCAATATCTCTTCTCTTCTGCTCTGGATTCCATACCCTATCTCTTCAACTTCATTAATTTTTCTTTCTCTATTGAATCATTCTCATTTGTAGACAAATATGTTATTTCTCCCATCTTCAAAGAAAAAACTTTCTTGACCCTATTGCCTCCATTTCCTCTGCTCCCGTTTGCACAAAAATCCTTACAGTCATCTACACTCACAATTTCCAGTTCCTCCCTCTAATTCTCTCTTACACATTCTAATACATCTTATCCTCCCTTACCTGCTCTTGTCAACATTCTTGTCGAGATTACCAATGGTCCTCAGTTGTCAAACTCAGTGGTCAGTTATCAGTCTTCATTTTACTTGAACTTTCAATAGCATTGCACTCAGCTAATCCTTTCCCCTGAAACTCTTTCTTCCCTGGATTCCAGGGTATCACATGTTCCTGGTTTTTCTCCTGCCTCCCTGGGAGCTCCTGCTTGTTCTCTTCCAATGGTTTCTCCTCTTATCCCAACCTCTTAATGTCAGAGAGTCTCAGGGTTGAGTCCTTGTTCTTCTTCTCTTCTCTATGTACATTCACTCCGTGGAGATCCAGTCTTAGGCTTTAAATACCATCCAAATGCTGGAAAATCCCTAATTTATATCTCCAATCAGAACTCCAAGATTTCTCTACATCTCCAAGTACTTTTAACATTTCCAAAATGTTATCCTTATCCCCTGACTCTCCCCAGCTCCAAACTTCTCTATCTTGAATCATTCCATACTTTGGCTGATGGCAACTCAAACTTGGTCAGACTAGAAAAGATGGAGTCATTTTTCACTCCTCTCTTTCTTAAAGATACCATATCCAATCCATCAGGAAATCCTATTGGCTCTAATTTCAAATATATCCAAAATATGACCATCTTTCACAACATGCACTGCTATCACTCTGGTTCAAGCCATCATTGCAATAACATACTAACTAGGTGTCTCCACCCCTGCCCCAATAGAGCAGTCAGATTGATCTTTTTGAAAGGTAAGTCAAGTCACATCACTATTCTTTAAAAAAAACCCCAGTGGTGTCCCACTTCATTCAGAACACAAGCTGAAGGACCTACAGTGACCTATAAGATCCTACTTCATGTGAGCTCCTTGATCCTCAGTGATGTCATCTCCAACCATTCTCCCCGTTGTCACTCTACTTCCACTAGGCAGGCCCCTTTGCTATTTCTGTAGCATACCAGGTGTACTCAACCCCAGAGCTTTGCACTGGCTGTTCCCACTGCCTGGAATGTCTTCCTCCCAGTGTCCACATGGCTAACTCCCTCACATTCCCCAAGTCTTTGCTCAATTGTTACTTACTCAATGAGGCCTTACCTGACCACTCTATTTAAAATTGTGACAATCACTGCCCTCCAGAATATTCTATCCCCTTTTTTTTTTTGGTCTTGTAATTTTTCAAAAAGCACTTATTATCTGGAAATATACCAAATTTATTTATTTGTTCATTATATATTGTCTTGTTTCTTCTTACTAGAACTTAAGCTCTAAAAAGGAAAATACTTTTGTCTGTCTTATTCACTGATACATTCCTGGCACAAAGAAGGTGGTCAATTAACACTTGTTGAGTGAATTAATCTATTTCCCCTACCTAAGTAATGGAGGCTAGCCACTATGCTTTAATCAACTTTGTACCCTGATTTGTTATATATATTTGTGCTCAATAACTGTTCATTAAATTGAATAGGATAAATAAAACAAATGGCCCAGCGGCCCATACAAATACGTTCATTTCTCTGAATCCTATTACATTTCTTTTTTACATAAGCCTGACTACTAGAATTTTCTGGATAAGGTACAAGCATGACAGCAGGATGCATTAACACAAGGCTGATCTTTGAAGCAGTTTCCCAGAGGTGAGTTTCCATCTACTTCTAAAAAGGTAAATGGCACAGATATCAAGAGATCACCCCATCCTTAAGGCTTTATATGTAACCAGTCAGAAAATGAAAAAGTCACATTGCCTTCACATATATATTCATCATTGTAGCTTTTTCTTAAATATATTTCTCCAGACTCCCTTCAAGCTTTTGCCCATCCTCAGTAACAGCTAAATCAGTTGACCATATTGTACTGGTTTGCGTCAATGTGTTTGTTTACTAGTTGAAGGCTGCATTAGGACAGGATTATTTCACGGTGCTTGGTTCTTTGGCCCTCCTCCAGCTTTCCCCTCTCCCAATCTCTCACTGTGCAAAATGGCAATCTCTCTCTACCTCTGAAAGCATGAATATTCTGAGAGTTATCTGACTATCATCTAATTCTCTGTTCTTGTGAGATTCTCTGCCTTCCTTGTCCAAACTTTTTGGCCTGAAGTTAGGTAAATGCACATCACAAATAACCATGCCAAATGCATCTTTATCCCTTTAAGCCTTCGGTTACAGCCTTGGCCAATGCTCTTCCCTTTTTTTTTTTTTTGTCCTGTTATTGTATTGCAAATGAAGCGTGTGCAGCTATTTGAGCAAGTAAAAATACAATATGAACATGTCCTTATCTAAAAATGTCACTTTTTAAGTATTCTTAAAAAGAATACTGGTCTGCTCTTTATTAACCAAAGTTCCATTGTCATAAAAATTATAACAATAAACTACCTTGAATCTTGTAATTTCACAGACAGCTTCAACATTTTCTAAGCGACCAGAATCCCATGGTTCCTAATTAAAATATTCAAAAGTGAAATGCAAGTAATTTCCACAAGGTATATTAGTGCTTTCACTTAAGTTTCTAGGATTAAAAGAGAAATCTTTTGCCAATAGGAAAAAAAAAGAATTTTTGAGTCTTTAGTACAAAGACTTCAAAGACCATTTCAACAGTGTGTTATTTTCTTTCCAGAAAATTCTAACACTGTATAATTACTTTTGTATGGAAAATGAATAATGTAAGCCTCTAATGTTAAAAACAGCTAGACCAAAACCATCCAAATCAGATAGGCCTTTCCCAAAACCAAATGAAATATTAAACTAGAAAATATCTGTGTGAGAACAGCCCATAGAACAAAGCTCTTGAATTATTATTCAATAGAGAGTGAACATGGTAGAGGGGAAAGTTACACGAAAAATAAAGTGTTTTCTCATCTATGTGCCAGAATTTGTGTGAGTCCCCTGCTTCACAGAAACATTGATTGCACCCTGAAATGTCACAGAAAAATACCAATCAGAAATGTATCTAGGAGCTTCCAAGGCTTCTGGTAAAAATAACAGCAAAAACATCAATTAAGCTCCATCTATGGCGACAGAAATGCATTGATAAAGAAAAAGCAAAATCCCACCTGCATGGAAATTAAACCGCAGCTAGCTATTTCCAACCCTCGGCCCCCACTCCCCCGATTCAGAGAAAAAATGAGCTTCACTTCAGTCGCTGGCAGAACTAATCCCAGCAAATGCAGCCAGTGGGTTTGTGTGTTGGGGGAGGGGACCTACGGGCAGCGCACACCTCATCGCCCTCCCCACCAAAACTGGTCCAGAAACATGAAAGCATCCGCACCGCATGACCTCGCTTAGCCAGAAGAAAGCCGGTATGGAACGGAACAGCCTCCTCGGGCTCCGAGGTGGCCGCGACGTGTGGCGGGGGCGGGTGGCCCTGTCGCGCCTCCCCCTCCCACCCACCCCTCGTCCTTTGCACGGGTCTTTGGCTCCAATTGCTGGGACTCGGAGACCTGAGCAGGTTCTTTTCCCTGCCCAGGGTGGAGACCTCCCAGCGTTTTAACAGGAGTAATTCCCGCGCTGGCAACGTCTCAACAGCCTCGAGTGAACACGCTGACCCAGCCAGCGCTGGGACCCCCCACTGGGTCGGCGGCCCCCGCCAGCCCCACTCCCAAGGCTCCCCAGCCTGCGTCCCCAGCGCCCCAAACGCAGCCTGGCACTCAGTAGGGGCTTTGGGGGCGTGTGGCCCCCCGGGCTGACTTTCCGCTAAGTGAACAGCCATGTTAGCCTTCTCCAGGCGTAAATCAGCCAGGGGTGAGCTGGCCGTCAGGAGCGCTCTCCCCGTCCCCTCCGCACCTCCGCCCCCAAGGCTGCGACTGTTTCCAAACTCCTGGGCGCAAGCGGCAGGGGCCCTCTCGCTCTCTCACGGTTCAGCGCCGAGGACAGCGGACACACTTTTTGCCCCAGTGGTCCCCCAGGCCGGGAGGGTGGCGTTGACAGCGCAGGCAGGGCTGCAGGTGTCCGGACCGCCCGCCCGCATCCCCGCGGCACCCCTGCGCGCCTACCTCCCTCCGCGCCCCGCGCAGGGCAGCCCCGCGGCGTCTTACTTTTCTGGCTGGAGTAACCCGGGTAATAGCCATAGTAGCCGGTGATCCTCAGGATCCGGTCCTCGATAGTGGCCACCCCGTTGGGAGCCGCCTTGACATCCATAGAGAGTGCGGGGCGGCGGCCCCGGGCGCGGCGGGGCGGAGAGCGCAGCGCGGGGCCCGGGAGCTGGTGCAGGTGCCGCCGCCGCCGCCGGTGCTGATGTTGCAGCTCGTGCTCCCGTGCCCGGGCTCTGACTCCACCGCCCGGCGCAGCACGGGCTCCGCATCACAGCGGCGGCGGCGGCGGCGGCGGAGCGGCCCCCACTCGGGCCGGCCTCTCCGTCAGCCTGGCAGCTCTCCCGCCCGCCGCCCGGCGCGCTGCTGCCCGAACAGCGCCCCCTCGCCTCCGACGCCCACCGTGGCCGGGGGCGGGTGTGGGCGCCCCACCTGGCCGCCGACTCTCACCATTAACCCCTGCGCGCTCCTTCCCGAAGCGTAGACACCCCTCAACCCCACCTGATGGAAGGGATATTTGTCCCTGGGGGGTGAGAGGAGAAGAGAAGGTGAGGGTGGCCCGGGGCTCAGGGAGGAGGGATAGGGGTGGGAGAAACCCAAGTGGAACTAAGGGCTGTTTGTTAATTCGAAAGGTGCACACTGTCGCTCAGGGAGACGACACTTCTGGGGCGCCTCTGGGCTTGCTCCACCACGCTTGGCGTCCACACCACCTTGAGTCTGCTGATCTGCACGTGTTCTTGGGCGTTAATCAGTTCTTGCAACTTGCCTAGACGACCGGGAATCTTTTTCTTTTTCTTTCTTTCTTTCTTTCTTCTTTTTTGTTTAAGAAATGGAAAGAAATGAGTCCGCAGTGATATGTGGAATGATTACCCAGGTTTTATGGACACAAAGACTTTAAGAGTTCAAGCCCTCAAGTCTGACCGTCCGTCCGTACCCTCCATCCTCCCAGTGAAAACGTGAAAAACTTGAGAGACTCGGATGTGCACAGCACGTTTATTTTGCTAATTCCAAGTGCTCTCAGGTGAAATGATTGTCTCTTTTTTGCCAAAAATATCAGGAAGGAAGCCTTTCAAACTGTAAACATCCGGGTGCGTGAAAGTTTTAGCTACAATCTAGAAACTTTCTATTTGAACAGAACATCCTTGAAGCTGTGTCCTCAGAGTGACCACCCTCCCCTCAGGTGTGGCTCTTCTGCTTTGGCCAGAGACCCACTGAGTTAGGGTTAGGGAGTAGTGGAGATGATTCTCCTATTCGTAGTTTGCAGTCACAGCCGCCTGAAGAAAAAAAAAATCTTCAAAGTTTCATCTCAGAAAGGAAGGTGGGGGTGGTTAGTGGTGAGGGGGTAGGCTTGCCAGCTTAGAGGTCACTGGGTCCACCTTCCATGCAGAGCAGGTTTCTCTGCCAGATTTCACATTTCTAAACCTTAGGGGGAAAAAAAGAGAGAAACATAAGTCTACTTCAATGCCCCCCTCAGGAAGCTCCAAAGCACCTGTCTCACCATTCTTCCTCCAGGGATTTTCCACATTGTGTGTATGTGTGGGCCCTTAAGAGGGAAGAAATATGCAAACTTTTTTTAAAAAAGGTAAATTAGATTTAAGCATATGAAAATGCAGTATTAAATTTCACAACGTGTTGAGGTTTTTCATCCAGACACAAAGCTCAGCACAGGATCTTGAGAATGGAGTGAATCCGAGATTATTGTGGCTGGAAGGAGCGTTCACAAAGAAACCAATTTCCTCCCACAGCTGCTTACCGGGCTGGGAAAGACAGAAGGGTGGAAGGATCTAAAAGGTCAAAAAGAACTAAAAGGAAAAAGCAACACTAGTGCAATAACTGAGAGCTAACCATTTTAAAGCAAGAATGAAAGGATTATGCCTTTACACCCCCCACCAAAGTCATTTTCAGCACACTTTTGTTACTTTTATTATTTCTGTGGCAAACCTTATGTAAAATGCATTCATTGCACACAATAAAATGTGTTGGTGGCATTAAAGTGTCCCTTTTGTTCAAAGTTTCTATAAAACATAAATTTGCCCATATTACAGCTATTATGTATTTAATAAAATTCATTATAATCCATAGCACATTAACATATGCATTCAATAAGAGAGAAATTAGAAAACAATTCATTAAAAACCTTCCAATGTAATAGGAATATGTATATGCAAAGACTTCAAAGACAAGTAGTTTTGTCCCATTAATGTTTATAACTTATCTTACCATAATTAATGTATTTAATTCTAATTTTTACTTACTGCTTAAGTTGTTGCCTTCTTCCTAGTTTTGCTTTGTTTTTAGAAATTTCCAGAGAAGTAGATGGATCTGGATCCGCTCATTTATACAAACAGTACATTCAGCATAAATTTAAATACTGTATGTAAACATATCCACAAGTCTATGTTTTCTAATATAAAATAAAAATTCTCAAACTGACCTGAAAATAAATTTTAAAATAGCAGAGTATTTACGAATATCTCTATAATCATCTGTGATAGGATGACTGAAACAACAAATGCAGCAGATGCTATAATCTAGGACACACTTTTTTTTTTAATGGAGGAAACTAAAATCCTACAACTATAAATTGATAAACAGTTAAAGGTAAATTTCTGCTAGTAATAGTATTCTTTGGCATAAATGGTAAAACTTTTTTAACCTTTCAAATTTCATTTTAGACATTGTTAAAACTTTACAGAAATTATTTTGAAGTGAAAATTTTAAAAAACATTTTTATTAATGTGTTTGCATGCTCAGTCTACCAGTGTTTACAAACCCAAATACAAAAATTCAAATTTATAAAATATGCATTGGTGTATGCCTCAAACCTATTCTGAAAGAATGAGAAGATATAAATTAAAAAATGAAGATTGGTTCACAAAATGGTTCATTTGATTCACAAAATAATTCATCATGGTAGCTCTTCACGTAGCTAGTTTCCCTAGTATTTATAAATCATAACTCCATTTTTAAAAACTTGGTTTTTGTGAAACTTTTCAGGAATATTTTTAGTGCATTAAGCACATGACATCTGTCTGTGATTTCAAGTGAGTTTTAATATCTGAGTCATATTTATTTTGACCAACTGATAGAGTCAGATTTATACTCATTGAGTATATAAAAACTTGCTATTTATATTGTAAAAAAAAAGCCAAATCATTTGTAAAAGAGTTCATGTGATGATCACTTACAGTCCTTGTGTCTGATGCTTAAATAATTATACTAATAACATTAACAACTAAATATGATCACTAGTTATAAATTCTATTCAAAAATGTACAGTCTGTCATAAAATCATTTCAAAATATCACATCAGCCTTTACACTTTGGGAGGGTTAGCAAAAGAAGATCCATGGAATCTTGTCTTCCTTACTCTGATTAGCAGCTAAGCATCAGAACAGCTGGGCTTTAGTCCTCTTTCTATGGTGTGAACAAGTCAATTAATCTTTCAGTCCACCTGTTAAAAGTTACCACTGAAAGATGCTGAAAGAAGGGAAATGACATTTTTTTGTTTTCCTCTGGGAAATTAATACAGTGTACCTACCTCCTTGGAGTAAGAGTAACTTGGCTGCTTGAAAAGCCAAGAATGTTTAAGCTTTTGTACCCAGAGGCAACGTTACTTTGTACAAACATCAGTGCTGTTTACAAAGAGTTGACTCCAAGTAGTTTACAAAGTCTTAGTGTTTAAAAGCATCTGGCTTGGAGCCAACCAGGTGATAAGAAATGGCACCTGGGAGGAAAAAATCATGGTCTTAATATTCCATTTTCAGGAAAGCTGTTTTGAGTATTTAACTACCAAGTAGTCAGCTGCCCCATTTGGAATGCTGACACAGCCTTTCTATTCCAATCATAGACAATGGCAGGCATTGTTAATTTACCTTTCAGCTGGAAGGGGTTAGGGACCCAGCACTCTGACATCTGGGAAGTCAGGGCAGGGTCCACTCTTCATTGACCTCAGTTGCCAGGCTGAGGACTATTTTTGAGGCTAAACCCTGGAAATGCATTGAACTTCTTGGAGAAAGTCTTAAGTAATTTCAAGAAATATATTCAAATTTTTTTTTTTTTTTTTGAGACAGAATCTCACTCTGTTGCCCAGGCTAGAGTTCCGTGGCATCAGCCTAGCTCACAGCAACCTCAAACTCCTGGGCTCAAGCGAGCCTCCTGCCTCCGCCTCCCAAGTAGCTGGGACTACAGGCATGTGCCACCATGCCCGTCTAATTTCTTTCTATTTATAGTAGAGATGGGGTCTCGCTCTTACTCAGGTTGGTCTTGAACTCCTGAGCTCAAAGGATCCACCTGCCTCGGCCTCCCAGAGTGCTGGGATTACAGGCATGAGCCACCGCACCTGGCCAAAATTTTACCTCTCTTCCTCTGTCTCTGTCCCTCTGTTTCTGTGTGTGTATGTGTGTGTGTGTGTTTGTGTATGTGCATGTGTGTGTGTGTCTGTCTGTCTGTTTCACTCATCTCTGTCTCTCCCTCTCCTGCTCCTTCTCTCTCTCACTCGGCAGTATAGCACAGTGGTTTAGAGCACTGTCAGGGGTCATATCTGACCTCACCATTTTCTAGCTGTGTGACCTTGGGTAAGTCTTTTGAACTCTCTATGACTCAATTTTCTCACCTTTAAAAAAGAAATATTATAGCCATTATACCTGCTTCATGAAACTATTGGGAAGAATAAATGAGTTTATTTTCATAAAGAGCTTATGACATTGACATATACTAAGCATCATAAGTATAAGCTATCATTGTTACTTTGTTCTATGCATACAGGGAACCCTCTGAGCTTCAGTTTCTTCCTCTGTAAAATGGGCTCATATTCTCTACTTCATAGTATTGCTATGATGGTTAAGTGAGATAACCTACAAAAATGCCTTACCAGGTCCTGGCACATAGTGTTTACCCAATAAATATTAATTTCCTTCTCCCAATCCCACCCCTGCTCTGTCCATTATTTATTAACCTTCATTCGCACTATTAGGAATTTCACTGTGGCAGTTGCTTTCATAGATCTCCTTTAGTTCTTTCAACCATGTCAACAATCACGCGAGGCAGGTTTCGTGTGTCAATGCAACAGGTGAGCTTCAGAAGTTAAGTGCTTTGCAGAAAGAGAAGCTGCTAGTCCTTTGAGGAGGTGTGAGGACAGGAAGAGTTTGCTTCAGACTGGGAAAGGGACAAAGGCTGGCAATCTCCAAGTGTGAAAGGGACTCAGGTCCTGCTTGGTGACAACGTCCTAGGGAAGTGGAGGCCTCTGAGGGATCACAATGTGATGTCCTGATGGAGGTTGGACCATTAACCCCTGGGCTATCCAGCCTCATCAAAGACTCTGGGGCCTCCCGGCTTGTCCAGAAGCAGCAGAGCCACCGCCCCAGAAGGATCCCATGTGGGCTCGACGAATGTACACCTCAGCAGTGCCCAGTGGACTGAAGACCAAAGATCTCCCCTGACTACATAACCCTGAAGCAGGGGGGTCCCAACAAGACTGAGATTGCATCTCCCACTGTTTTCATGGGGGATGGGGACTCAGAGTAAGATTTACAGTTATTTAAAACAAATAAAGTTTTTAAAACCTTTTTGAACAGCCATGTTGGTGGTTACATTATACATTCAAACCTGCTACATATTCATTTTATAAATAAGCCTTTCTGTAATTTAAATGTCTAAAAATGCCAAACATGCCGCAACCTCAAACCAGCTGCATGTTATTTGTCGCACAAGACTTTCTTCAACATTAACTGCTAAAAATGCCAACCCTGCTGTGGTAGTCACTGGGATTGTTTGCCAAATATTTACGGTTCTTCCCCATTTTAGACAAACCACTGGATTGCACTTCCCGCCCCCTTGTGGCTGTGAGGAGGTTATGTGACTGGTTCTGGTTGTGAACAAAAAAGGACAATTAATATCCGGGCCAGAGCTAACACAAGACACTCCGAGTTCTTTCTTTCCCTCTGTCATTGTGACAGTCAACATTCAAGATGCCTTTGATACATAAAAAGTGAAGTTACTGAAAAAAACTAACATCAAAAGGAGTTTGAATTCCTACCATAAACACTATATTTACTTTTCAAATCTTATTCTCTTTAGCCTTTGTTTTCCAAAGATATATTATGTGTAAGTATCACTAGTTCCTGAAACAATTTATCAATGAAGCATATGAAGACAAATTGTTGGAAAGAAATATGAGTGGCACAGAAAATCAGAGAGAATAGAAAATTTAAAACTCATTAGAATGCATCACTAAGACAATCTAGAATATATGTTCAATACACTTACATCTTAAATGATAACTATTGCCAAAAGCAATTTCAGGAATGACTTTGCCTTTGATTTGCAGGAAATCTATTCACGAGCTTTTATTTCATTGTTATTTTCAGTGTCCATAATTCCCATTAATAGAACTTGCTCTTCAAATACCCTGAAATAATTAAGTAGACCTTGTTTTTTTTTTTTGACTACCCATATGATGCAAGAGAAGACTCATAACTTATCAGAAAAAGCATACCTCTCAAGAGAGATGCTGAAAAGGTTGTACCAAATACCTTTTATGCTCTAAGTCATTTTCTTATGCCCCACCTTTGCAGTGACCAAATCTGTGTGGATTCCCATTGACTTTACACACAACAGCCAGACAGCACCTCACCTCATGCTGATGCTGGGCACCTCGAGCTTCCTGCCCCAGGGTTCCGCTGTTGATGTCAAGACATGAACATGCATCTGCTTGGCTCAAGCATGTGCAGCCTGAAAGTTCAGGGGACAGATGTAGCACTTGGCAAACCTGTGATAATGGGAGGTACGAGCTGGGGTATAAATTATTCTCCATTCTCTTCTGAATGAACTACCCTGAGAACCTGTCACTTATGCAGCCTCTTGCCCACAAGATCGATTAACCCATCAGACTGGTCTGTCTTAATGCCAAATTATGGCATTAAGTAACATGCACTCAGATATATAGATACACACACACACACACACACACACACACATATACTAGCACATAAACTGCTGCTTGTCTCAGGCTCTATTTCATAGAGAACCCAGGTTAAGACATTAATTTTCCCAATCTCCCAGCTTGGTCACTGGCACATATCCCAGCTCCACCAATCACATCACCCACATCAGATTTTAAATTGGAAGCTGTTGGGAGCCAACATGGCCGTGAAAAGGCAGCTTGTGGCAACCATTTATGCCAGCCTTCACTTCCTCCTTCTTCCTCCTTGCCCAAGTCCCGCGCTGCTTTTCGTGCCCTTTTCCTCACATCACCTCCCCTATTTCCTCACGTCACCCGCCTACCACCAATCTGCGAATGCCACAGGTCCTAAACTTACCCTTCCCCCTTCCCAGGACATATAAGCAAGCACCCGACAATAAACGCTGAGGCTTGATCAGAACTTTGTCTTGCCTCCATTTTGTGTGT
>CAUYSK010128268.1:0-24070 GCA_963575035.1 Avahi laniger
GTAATTAAGTCAGTTTCATATGTCTGAAATTACCATCTGCTGAGAGGCTGAGGTTTTTCAATTTAAAGTCAGGAGCCTGGTTGGGGCCACCAGGAATTTGGCCCATAGCGAGGCTTCTCTTCTAACTGTAGAAATCATCTCAAGGGCTTGCTTTTTAAAACATTGGTGTTATTTGTAGTCAAGGTAGACACAGTAGGCAGCACAGCTGTGACTGCCAGGGAAAGTCACTAGGGGGATATTCATAACAAGGAAATATTGGCAAATAAATGATGAAGAAGGGGAGGAAATCCCCAAGATGTTAAATTGGAGCACTGTCACTGAGATGATTAATGGTGTTGTGTATTTTAGTGAAGATGCTTATCTGAATTGTCTTGAAACTATAGTGTACATTTAATAGCACCTATAAAAAAGCAGGCCGTACATAAGCACACTGAAGAGAAAAGGATTCAGATTTTACCTTCCTGAGTGAGTATTTTCTCTCTTTGGCTTCTGATTATTAGAAAGCTTGTGTTAATGTATATTATACAGAAAATGTGTTTATTCTATATACTTAATATTAATCAGCATTTATATAGCTCCCTTCCATAAAAGATTGAAGATGTTTTATAAAAAATATGGGTATCTTTTTAATACCCTTGAGGGGTGAATATTATTAAGAATAGGAGATGGTAATCACTCAGATCCTGTTTTTCTAGGCAGACAGTAAGGGTAGTGGTGCCACAGTGGGCAAAGGGCTAAACTTTCATCAGCGATGGGGTCAGTACAATTTTTAAAAAACTTCTACGTCAATTTCTGGTGAAGGAGGGTGGCTGTCTTGGAAGTTCCTCTAGCTTTCAGTGTCAAGCCATAAATATCCTGATTCTGTGTCATGAATTATCACTTGCATGGAGGGATAATTCATCAATGATGGCCGTTGCATCTTTGTGCAAGTTACTTAATCTCCTTAGGCCCCAATAATTATTACTAGATACAGGAATAGATATAGACAAATGGCATATATGCCTAGCTTCATTGAGCTTATAGTCTGTTACAGCAGTGTTTTTCAAACTCTGGGATACCCAAAGAGTGAAATATGAATCCAGTTTAGCAGATCAAGATCAGAATTTTAAACATGAAGTGGAAAATTATAGAAAATCTTAATACATTGCACTTAGAGTGTGTTTTGTTTTGTGAGGCTTCTGTTTTAGTTTTATCTGCTTGTGTGTAAGTACATACAGCTGCACATAGATGTGTACACTGGGTGAGTCATAAGGTAAGATGTGTTTCTACTATGTCTCACATCCAAAAAATGAATGAAAGCCACTGTAACAGAGTTGAGTAGGTTAACACATATAAAAACATAACATGTATAGGTGTTATTCACATATGTATGTGTCTTCAGGGCCCAGTGGATTGTAAACAAAGAAATGGTCAGTATTATGGAAAGAGTTCAGGAATGAAGAGGCTACAACTATTTGGTCTCTCACATCCTGTGATGTGCTGAGGCCAACTTGGATGGGTTTGTGAGAGCCAATTGTATGTGCCCCTTTTTCTCTCTGTGATTGGTGACCTCATGTTAGTAACCTGAAATTGGGGAAAGTATTTGCCCCACGGAAATTGGAAAATGCTGCAAATCAGGTACCCTCCCACCCCCAACTGGTTGTTGAACATTTACCAGCATGTCATTGCTCATATTCCTTCCAACTATAATTGTATGGTTTTATAATTGTAAATTATCTTATTTAATAACATTTTTATGTTACATTTGGATTTTATTGGGAATTAAAATGATTAGGCAATTGTTTCAATAATATTTAAAACAGGAATACAACACCAATGATTATTTCAAAAGGTCTATAATTTTAGTTCAAAATAATGGTAATAGTTACCCTAACATCTTAGTTTAGGTGTTTATGATCCTTTCAACTTAAAACTTCAAATTTTAATTGGTGATATTAAGATTTTTGGCAAAGGTTAAGAATATGGTGTTTTTAAAATACTAATCATAAGGTAAATCTTTTATAAATTTTATGTTAAGCAGGCATCTTGCTAAGTACTAAAACTTTTATATTTACAATAATATCTCTGCATTTTGGTGAACTCACCTGTAAACTAGTGGATTTGATGGGGAGATGCTAAAGTTCTTTTCAAATTAAAACAATTGCCAATCTTATTTTTTCTATTTTCAAATGTAAAAGTGAAAGCAGCATAGTCTGAAAAAGGAGAAAAGATACCTCCCTCCACAATAACTGAACTCTTTTGAAGGAAGGAAAATATTTGGTGAATTAGAGGGAAGGAAACATGGACATGAAATGGTAGTAATATGCTCATAGAAAATCACCGGTGTTAAGATCATTTGATAGTGAGGAAAGATAATGAGGTAGGAAAGAGTCAACTGAGTAAGGCATTTGTAGCCTCAAAATTTAAGTTGCAATTCAGCCATGTAGTTGGACACTACTATAGAAGGATGTGAGGAAGAGTGGGGTGGCCTTAAGGCTGTGCTCAAGAACAGTCATTTCACCAATATTCAGAAAAGACGGAGTGAGTCGGAGGAGACTGGAACTTACTAACTTGGCTAACGTGTACTGAGCGTGTGCTGTGCCATTGCAGCAGGCACTGCTGTATCTATTTGAAACAAAGGGGTTCAATCCAGGGTCCCTGCTCTCGAAGTGCAACCTAGATTGAGAAGTCCTGATAGAGAGGGTGCTTGTAAATTGACTCAGTTCTCACCTAAAGCAGAAGAGGCCAATGGCAAACTTATAAGGTTTGTCTTTGGTTAGCTGTATTCTCCATGCCACGTCCCTTTCCCTTTGTGAAATTCATTCCACCTGGATACCTGGTTAGTGTTTCAAACCTGGGCCTCATCTGCACGGGGGTATTGTTTGTGCCCTCTTGTTGAAGATCAGGTGTTGTTAACTGATAATGTGCTAAGCAACTCCAGGTGAACGAATGCAAGAAGAAAAGGGAGTCTTCTCCAAGAGAATGATTTAAAGCACCATGATAGGGCTCAGAGAAATGAATTTGGGCCTGGAGAGGAGTAAAGTTTCTTCCTTCCCCGAAAATAACAAATCCAGAATGTAGTTGTTCTTCTATTCAGAACAGTGTTAAGGCTGGCCTTGGCCAGGAGGCCTGGGTTTGGAAATGGGAAGATTCAGACTCAAAAGAGGGAAGGAACAAGGTCCAGGGAAGAGAAGAGGTGGATGAGTGAAGGAGGAAAGAAATCACCAGTCATTATCAGCTGTGGAGGGCCAGAGTGCTAACCGCTTTCACGTGTTATCCTAATTAAGGAGAACAAGACAGGCGCCTTGTCAGGCAGTCTGCTGAGGGGAAGATGGTCACCTACGCGGAAGGAGAGCGGGGAAGGTCAAGGAGGCTCCCGCGTAAGTGAATTCTTTTGCTGGTTGTTCAACCTGATCTATTGATTGTCATTATTCAGTCGTGTCCCCCGATTAGAATAATTTATGCCAGTTTTGGATCAGTAAATAACAAAGAATCGAGAATAGGAAATATAGAAAAATATTAGAAATATACAAGGAACTTCATAAAGAGCTCTAACAGAATTTGCATGTTAAACAGACATTGAACTTTGTCATAAGAACTGCTTCAAGCCATTTAATATCCAAATGAATTCTAATTTCCACATCATGCCTTTCAGACCTCAGCATGGTTTCTGGTGGTTTCTCCCAGATAATTTTAGCATCATACCAATGATTTTGCCTGTAAATGACTTGAAGTGGCATATTTTGGGAATGTGGATGACATGAAAGTGTATTATTTAGGGCTTATTCCAGACTAGCTTAAAAATGAGCTAATTTATTCATTTAACAAATATATTTTAATCATCACCCAAGGGTCAGGTGCTATTCTACATGGACTGTTCTACGCTGACTTATTCAGAGGTGACTGACAATTTCTGCTCTGCAGAAGCCTCGAAGACTAAGATGTCAACAAGTCATAGGCATTCTGCATGAGAGATAAGTGCCAACCATGGAAGTGGCACCACGAAGGGTCATTTAGTAGTCAGGGTGGACTCCAGTGTCTTCGTGGTTGGGGAGGTACTTGGGGAGGTGCAGTGAATTGGTGGTGTAGCACAGGCAGAAGCGGAGGGCTGGGGAAGGGCGATGGCGGGGGAGGCTGGAGAGGAAAGGCATCAGATCTGGGAGGACTGCTGTCCCGTGACAGCCCCTGTAGGAGTGTTCAGGAGAGGAAGAGTGTGACAAGGACTGCGTGATAGAAAAGAATTACCCTGGAGGTAGGTTACCCCGGAGGCTCTGCGGGAACCGCTGTGGGAGTAGACCACGGCTTCATCTTCTCTCTGTTTCACAACTCATTCCGTGTGCTTTGCAAGAAAGAATGTGAAATTGTGCTGTTGGTTGGTTTCAAGTTGTTTTTGATTGATAAATATCTTGGAGGACCCTCCCAATGGGAAATGCAGTTCAGGATCTGTCTGCCAATTCATTGCTTCTCCTGGTTTGAGGTCCTCCACATCTGCCTTTGTCCTACCACTTGTAGCTCAAGATAAATGAATGCCAGAGAGTAAAAATGGGTAGGCACAGGCAGCACGATTTAGAGTGAAGGAATATTAATTGGCTTCACCGAAGTGTATATTTTCATTATGAGAGAAGTGACTACTTAGATCTTAAAAAATAATTGGTTAGCGACACACCTGCAGTATGTATGAGAACTCTAGAAACTTGAGACTGGAAAGGAAAGGTCAAGGTGAGAGGAAAAATGCTACAGTGAAGCTTTTGTAGCATTCTGTTGAACTACAGTGCTTGGAATCGCTAACGGGTCGTTTCAGAGAGGCAGAGATACTGATAAGCCTGTGCCCAGACTTTAAAAATAATACAGCAAACTTACAGTTACACATAAACTATGATTTTAATAAATTTTCCTTGCCATAGAACAGCTTGTTCTGTGTTGAGTTTATAAATGTGTCATTAGTGAATCTCTGGACTTAGTTTATATATTAGAGCAGAAGAATTTATGCTTTATTCTTTGAGCAACCTATTTTAAGAGATCCACAAGTCCATGCAATAGTATTTAATCATTGCTAGAGGTGGTTAGACCTTCTGGAAGTGGATCTGGCTTCCATCCTAGCCCCACTATTATCTGTTACATGTGGGACAGTGACTAAGTTACTTAACTCTTTAAGCTTCTGTTTGCTTATCTATAAAGCAGGGGTAAAATAATAACGGTACCATAATTTGGAGGATCAATGTGATGATTAAGATGATAATACCTAAGATTACTGATCTTTAACCAGATGCTGATGTCAAGCAGTGGGCTAATGGCTTAACATGTGTTTTTGAAAAATCCTTACAATAAACTTATGCATTAGGTATGCTTCTTACCACCATTTTACAGGTAACACAAGATTATAGCTCTGAAGAAACTCCAGGTGAAGGTGGTGGAATTTGGATTAACATCACCAAATTATGGCCCACTAGCCAAAACTACTCCTCCTTTCCCCCTGCCCATTTTCGTAAATAAAATTTTATTGGAACATGGCCACACACATTCATCTATGTATTGTCTATGCCTCCTTTCTTGCTATAAGGGCATAGCCGAGAAGTGGTGACAGAGACCATATGACCCACAAAGCCTGAAATACTTACAATCTGGCCATATAGAGAGAGAGTATTCTGACCTCTGCATTAGACCTCAGGCTGTCCGACTTCAGAGCTTAAGGTGTAAATCACAAGAACACTTATGTGGTGTTTACTTACATAGTAAGTCTTCACCAAATAAGTACTACTTTGTTACTCATCTATCTTAGGATACAAATGTTGACCTCATAGAGCTCTTATCTGCAAAATGGAAATAGTAAGCATTGAACATCCAGCTAGATAAGCTATTGTGACTATGGAAATGCTGAAGAACTTAAAGTTGCAAGAAGGAACACACTCTGAATTGTGTGTTGTACTTGTTATTTATTACTATGTTTTATGTAATATAAATGAGAGACGTTTCATTTTCATAGCAAAGTAACAGTATTCCATTATAAGATCATTGTTAATTTTAGTGAATTCAGGATCTGTTAATTAAAATTTATAATTTTAGAAAATTAAAGAAAATGTAATATTCTTTATGAAAAATACATAAAATATTGTGGAAATGCCACTTATTATAAAAATGATTATAATAAAAACGTGAGCAGTATGTTTACAATAAGAAAAATGTGCATTAGTACCTCTGTTGTAAAAAGAATAATTAATATACCTTCCCTAATAGTCCTACCAACAACAAAAGGGGTCAGATATGGTTTTGACTTTACCCTACTCAGAAATTTGATGTACTTTTGTGTTGATTCAGGGAATTCCCTTTCTTCTACTCAGTAAATGGCTTTGGATTTGTTACCTTGGAGCTCACAGAGCAGTCTCTGGTGGACCTTCAGCTTGTGTTGAGGGGATATTCTTGAACTTCCCTTTCGCTAGGCCCAATGTCAGGAGTCTGGTGAATGGGGGGTTCCTAGATTAGTTACCTCATGACATTTTATGCTCTTCTCTTGGAATAGCTCTTTTTGAATAGAGAGGCAATACATTTTCATTCTGGAACATTTAGAAAATGCAGGTAAGCATAAAGAAAAAAATTAGTGTCATTTGTAATTGTCTCACCCATAAATAGCCACTGTTAGCAATTTGGCATCTATCTTTGTTGTCTTCTATATAATTGTGTGTATTTATATGCATATCACTTTTTATGGATATATATCCTTATATATAGGTCTTTGCTTGTGAAACCATCCACAAATGCCTCAGCTGGGAAATTTCTGAGGCCAAGTGCTCTAACTTGTACATGAGCAGCTTATTTGAGGGAAGCTGAAAGTTATATGATCAACTTCTATTTAGAAACTGCTCTGCAGAGATTTCCTTTCTGATGTGAACTTTTTTTTCCTGGTGTAGTTTGTATCTACTTTCTGCATTTTTATCACTTGTTTTTGTTTGGAAACTTAAATTCCTTTGTTTGGATTTAAATTCTTCTAGCAAGACCTAGTGATGTACTCATCAGTGATGAGATTTTCAGCAGAAAAATCCTTAACACCTCAATATTTATCTAGAGAGTGCATCATTTAAATGTGAAAATAATTTGACAAATTATAGAATGAAGCTAGTGGTGAGAAAGATATGGTGGGTTGAAGACACACATGGCTTTTCTAGACCAGAATATGTACATGTATGAAGAGCAACTGTTAAGCGATTAGACGGAGTGTTCTGATTGCTTTACAAATTCATTCTCTTATGTCCCATGTGTCCTGCAGCATTCTCTAGGTTGCTTAAAAAGAATTCTATTTACTGTGTGCAGCACTGAGCCTAGTTCTCAAAGCAGAGGGCGGGTCCTTGGAGGATTTTGGTTCAAAGACCAGTGTGTAATGAAAGCGTTCTTGGGTGATTTTACGTTGGCAAATTTGAGACCTTCTGATTCACATGAGCTTGAGAATTATTTGGAATTGGGTGCTTGAGATTTATGTGATTAAATAGACTATCACTGCATCTCATTTAAAACCTAATTTCTCTTTCCCTCCCTCAGCCCAGTTATAATGGATCCCTGGGCCACACTCTTTGCTTGTTCTCACGTGTTACCAATGAGGAGAGGCCTCTTTCTCTTACTAGCAATTCTCATTACTCACATCTCAACCAATATAAGCTTTCATAACAGCATCTTTTTCCTGACTATTACCTGCTGGGGTGCTCCCAGTGCGTCACAGCCAACTGCACGCCTCGGCCTCGGAACGGGGAGGTTTATGATCTTTTTGATGCTTCCTCTCTTCAACTTCACGAACGAAAAACTGTTTTAAGAGTGAAATCGAGTTTGCATGGCTCTGTCAGGCATAAAGCCTCCTGTCCTGTGTGCTTTAGGCACTGTCTGGATCTCCTGGTGAAGAATGCATTTTACAATAATTGCAGGGGGATCTTTGCTCACTTCCAGGGGAAGCAGCGTGCTTTTCCAGGGACTGCTTTACTGCCTGTTGGCTTGCAAGGGGAAAATAAGAAGTAGCAGCTCTCATGCCCTGGGGAAATTCATCAGGTGTCCTAAGTGTTGAGTTAGTATCAATGCAGGCAGTGGTAGTCACATCACCACCTTTAAAAAGGAGACGTTTGGAGACACATGCAGTGGGGATGAGGGTACAGAGTAGGGGATATTCCTGAGGTCTTGTAAAATTCATGATCAATAAATTCATCTAGTAGCAAGACTGTTTACCCTCTTTTCTGAATGCTGCTTGCCTAGAGCTAGTAACAATTTACATGAGGCTGGTAGGAATAAAGAATGCTGAGTTTTTTTGGTTTTTAAAGATTTATCAGTACTTGGGAAATGCCTCAGGGAAGAGACTAGAAAACTAAAATTATGGGCCAGCAAATTTAAAGTAGCATATTTTTACAGGGATCTGGTGGCAAGTTTGGTTCACTTGTATCACGAATACCTTTATTAGGTCTGTTCAGGAGAAATTTGCAGGACATAAATGTTTGCTGTGGTACAGAGTGTCCTCAGAATGCCAGGCTGTGAGATAGAGACAGAGCAGAATGAATACAGCTGCATTTATTCTGCCATCAAAAGGAAACACTCAGTGATGCCAAAGCCTTTCATTGTGAGGTTAAGTTGATCCTTCTGGGACAACAGAGGCTTTAACTCTTGACTGTGAAGTTATGTTTGAGTTTCACCACTCCTGCTTCTGTGTTAGCTGGTTTTCCATGGACGGTAATACACAGGTTGTGGTAATTTATAAGGCTGAAATCAGGAGGAAAGGAAATCACATGCTCCAAATATGGTGTTCTGTGGTCTTGAAGCATTATTGTAAGTGACCCAAGCAACCATATTTGAAGTAGGTAATATTATTCTGATTTTGCACCCAAGACAATGGAGGCTCAGAGAGGTTTGGCAAGTTGCTCATTCACACAGCTAACAAGGTGCAATTTGCTAACTATTTATAGGACAGACCCAGATCAGGCCTGTCTGGGTCAGCAGTTCTTCTCTTTCCAAGTGGATGACATGATCCCTTGGAGCAGGATGATACTTCACCTAGGAAAAACATCCACCCACTGTCCAAGGATGGTCTACTGAAATCTATTTCTGCAAAAGACTAAGACTCCAAGAAACTTAAAGCCATACCTATAGAGGATGGAGGTTTGTCATATTCGAACAGTGGTCATTTAGGAATGCAATAGTTAGTATCCTTTGAGTGTAAAGCTGTGTAATCTCCAGCATGGGGGAAATTCTGTCTCCCCCTTAGAAATTTAGTCTTTCCTTATACTGTAGGTATCACATGGAAATGGATGAGTCTAAACTTATCTCAAGCCATTCCTCTCTCCAAACTCTGGTTTTATATTTTCAAACTACTTGACGTTTCTACTTGTGTTTCACTTTACGTCAACCTCCGCATGTAATGCCCAAACAAGTTTGCAAGCTCTTCCGTGGACATTCCCAGTGAATCCTCAGAGCAACCCAATGAATTGTTTTGTCTTTATTTTACATGGAAATAAATAGAGGTTAAGTGATTTGAAGGATTTCACACAGTTGTGCTGTGATGTGGCTGGAACATCAAGACTTTTCTCCTCTCCCATTTAGGGCTCTTTCCAGGACAGTGAAACTATTCATCCAAAATAGAACTCGGTGTCTTCCCCAGAAAGATCCTCTCCTACCTTGCACTTCTTTTGCTTTAACTTCATTTTTATAGTAATTCAGGCTCACTCTTGGAATCGTCTTTCATTCTGCTACTTTCAAATATCCTGTTTGTAGCATGAGTTCTTTTAAAACTTCCCTTCTTTTCATATCTCCTTAATGCAAGCTACTATTTCAGGCCTATGTTGTTGCAGTCGCCTAACTGGGGTTCTTATCTCCTGTCTTACTCAGTTCGATTGAGATAAATAAATACTTGAGTTCTGTGTGCAAAGCACCATACTAGGGAATGTAAAAATTTTCCTTTATGGGCTACCTTATAAATAGTTACCAAACTAAAATGCTATTTATATTTCTTTGTTCAGAATCATTGGGTGTTCTCTCTCACTGCATGTTGTCTGTAATCTCAGTGTTTTAGAACCCACCTGTGTTGCTCCAGTCTGGCTCTCCGCCTCCCCTGCTCACCCCCAGACATTGCTTAGCAAAAGCTCTCTGCTTCTGCCCGGGAAGCGTGTCCACTCCGTGGCAGGCACAACACAGGCACTGACTCCTCGTCTCTGCTCCTCTGTGAAATCTTTCTAACCTAGTCTTATTCACAGTGTTTTCCCCTTCTCTTAATTTAACATATTAGCTGGGTTCTTCTATAACCAGGAACTATTGTTTAGGGTATAACAGTGAACAAAGCCCATATTCTTTGTTCTCAAAGTTAGATGATGTTAGAAACAGGCAGTAAACATTCAGAACAGAGGATGTCATACGGTCTGCTAAGTGGTGGTCAGTGCTGTGGAACAAAAATATAGAAGGTTGAGAAGGAATCAGGGGTGCTGGAATGAAGGTGGGTCGTGCGGTTTCAACGACAGTCGGTGAGGCCCATTAAAAAGACGATATTTGCGCAGAGGCAGTGAGGGAGTTAGGCATTCAGATAGCCTGGGGAAAATACTCCGGGTAGAATGAACAACCACTGCAAAGGCTCTGAAGCCGAAGAGTTCGCCATGTGCTCACAGCACACCAGGGAGACCAGCGTGGTGGGGTCTGATGAGCAAGGAGGACGGTAGCACAGGTTGGAGCCATGGCTGGGAGCCAGCACACAGGATGCTGCCAGGCTAGGTCGGCCCTGGGCTTTTACTCCACTTAAAACGGGGCCTTGGGAGGATTTTGAATTGAGGCGTAAAGGGATTTAACTTATTTTGGAACCAGTCCAGCTGCCGGCTGAGCATATGCTTCAGGGGACAAGGGTGGAAGCGGTGGGCCTAGCTAGCGGCCATCACTGTAATCAAGGCGGCTCATACCAGAAGTGGAGACGTGGAGGTGGTTAGAAGAATTTGGATTCTGATGCATTTTGAAGGAAGAGCCGATAGGATTTGCTGGTGGACTGGATGAGGGGAGGAATGAAAAAGGGAGCGTGAAGTCAATATCAAATACAAGATAAAATCCTAACTTATCATTTACTCTGTATTACATGTGTGGTGGCACTTAATCATATATATGCAAATAAATAACCTTTCAGGAACTTGTAAACTTAGAGATGAGGTGTGACATAAACTTATAAATAAAACTTAAGAGGCAGTGCGTGTGTATATAATATCTTCTCAATAAGACTGCAAGTTCCTTAGAGAGATTTATTCATTTATTCACTCCATATAAACTTTTTAAAGCTACTTGTTAAAGGCCAATGATTGTCTTATATCTGAGTAGTGCTGAATGCAGTTAGAGAACTTCAGTGTAGTATAAGAAGTGTACAGGCTCTGGTGGAGACTTACGTATTCGAACCCTGGTTCCGTTACTTATTTGGGTGATCTTGAACAAGTTACATGAACTCTCTGTTCCCCATCTTTCTCATTTCTGAAATGACCATATTATCTCATAGGGTCTACTTATGGGGATTAGATGAACTAATACATGTAAACTGCTTAGAACAATGTCTGGTGCATACTAAGTACTCACGTAGCGTTTACCATTCCTAAGTTAGTGCTCAGGAAGAATTAGTTAAAAGAAGATTTAACATTTGGAGTGACTTTTTCCCCTTCTTAACCACCTATGTTCAGAACCTATCAAAATGCTTGGTTAATAAATATGAATAATAAGGTTTCCTAGTAAGTCTTGCTCTCTAGCTGATGGTTAAAAATTGACATAGAGAATCGCATTATGATCAGTATGAATACCTGCCTCTCTTTCAAGGTGGACATCGCAGCTGGTCAGCAACCTTCTGATTGAATTGTTTGATTGACAGACTGGTAAACAGCATTTAAATCTCTAATACATAGAAAGATCAATGTTTTCTTATTATTTTTTAGCTTAAAACTTTGAATATGTATTAAAATGAGAAAAATAATTTTCAGGATAGATATGACTTTCCTAGTACATAAAAGCAAGGAGATCACATCATAGAGGGAATATTATTTTTTTGTCCAAGTACAGGAAATTACTATTTTTCCCTCCATGTTTATATTTTGCTACCTAATATCTCCCTTCTTTTTTTTTTTTTCTTTCCCTTTCATGTGGTAGTTGTTTTTTTTTCCATCCCTCTTATTATCGGCAACTTATTTGACCTCCAAATCCAGGAAGGAGCAGTGCGTTGCTACCGTGGAATTCACGCAGACATCTTTACTGTCAGGGGCGATTTGAAGAGCGGCTTAATTCTGCTTTCGTTGTGCCTGATACTTCAGTGAGGCACTAAGGTTCTGTTTGAGCTCAGTTTTCCAGATCCCATTCTATACATCCTAGATGGCAGTGCAGACAGTGGCTGTCAATGAGTAACAGGTAAATATTGAACAGGGAAGCCCTTTTGATTAACTTTGTGAATCATTATTTGAAAGTGGCGTACAGGCGGAACAGCTCCATCACTCATGATCGTAGCACGTGGCGTGGGGGTCAGAGCATCAGGCTGCAGGTTGGAAAGCTGAGGTTGCATTCTTGGGTCTGTACCTGGGCCTGTACTCAGGCAGTGCTGGACGAGCTACAACTATCCAATAAGCTAAATGTTTAG
Organism: Avahi laniger; assembly: GCA_963575035.1. Classification (NCBI taxonomy): domain Eukaryota; kingdom Metazoa; phylum Chordata; class Mammalia; order Primates; family Indriidae; genus Avahi; species Avahi laniger. The sequence goes on from CAUYSK010128268.1 coordinate 12,581, forward strand.
TATTTAGCACAATATGAATGCAAGATATTTAAGATGGTAAGGCACAAAGAATGCTCAAGAGGGACTGTATCTGATGTAGATATAAATATATTAAAGCATGTTTATAAAAACTTTCGGAGATGTTTAACAGTGTAGGTGCTTTTACCTTTGTTATCCAGCTTCAGAAATCTTTTTCTAACATGGAATTTAGACAGTTATGGCAGACTGAGAGTGAACTTTTGGTCTCACTAATATGTGCTGAAAAGAAGTAATTTCAGCCTCTTTCCATTTTCCTAGGTTTGGTCTGTACCAGCTAATGGGCACAACTTACCCCCATGACACATTTACCCAGAAGGCTGGTCCGTAGTTGGTTTGCTGTTAAGTGATTCATTGAATCTCATAATAAATTAATGGTTTATTGTCATTAGGGACAATACTGTTATCATTAATAATATTTTTGAGCAGTCATCAAAGAATATGCATGGAACTTGGTAAAAAGACATAGTTAGAACTTAATAGAAAAGGACAGCTTTCTGCTCTCAGAAAAATTTTTAGATCAGCACTTACATGGTCATAAAAAGACACAGATAAACAATGATTAGGCTGTTTGTGTTTTCAGGAGAGATTCAATTCATTGGTTAAATAGCCAATTCCCAAATATTTTCATAAGCCAAACAATTTGGTAATTCTTTTAGTTGAGACTTTTAATCATGTTGAGTTATAGAAATAATATTCAGAAAACTATGCAATAATTAGATTTTAAAATTAACCAATAATAGCAAAGCAAATCTTCCTCCTCCTTACCTGCATTCTAGAGTAATGGATAAAAAGGTAGATATTTTATGACACTTTAAATGTATAATTGCAACATTTACCGTTTGGTGTATATAAACCACAACAATGACAAACTCTGTATACATTATGTTGGATGGAATCTTAATTTTATGTATCACTTAAGTATTTTTAAAATCAAGGCAAAATGATAATAGCCCCAAAATAAAAAATAATTTTATTTTGAACATTACTGGAATAAAAAAATATAAAGTCATGCTAATTAAAGCTGTGAATTATGTTTCCACCACATTTCTGAAGAAGAGATTCTGTGTTGGTATTTTTTTTAAAAAGTTTCAATTTTGCTTTTAAATAAATAGTGGAAGATATTAATATTCTTGCTCTTTAATTCTGTAATGTTCTGGACTAATTGATGGGAACCACCCCCATCCCCCCTCAAAAAGAAAAGGATTTAAAATTTCATTTAGAAAATAACCTCAATTGCACAAATATTGTCCACAAAGCAATGTATTAGAAATCACTGTACTATATTTTGAAATTTATATAAACCTGTAATATGAACACAAAATACACAAATTGAAAATGTGATTTAACAAAGGTGACATTTTCTTTATAATAGAAATACATGAAAGCTTACGCTGGTGAAAGAACAGTGTGGGCTACTGTACTGGTCTCTTTCCCTAGGGGACCCAGGATCTAATTTGGACTAGGTTCCAAGTGAACATGTGTTAGGTGGTCCCATCGTAACCCTGGATGGCTATGTTGCCACACCACAAAACTAGAACATAATTTGACATAAATCTGTGTTTAGAATTGAAATGGCAGGGGATGCTGTGGGTCAGGGTGGAATTGGCAGGGCTGTGTGGGAGCATGCTCACATGGTTTAATGTCTAGTAGAGCCAGTACTCGTGGGCCTTTGGTTTCCTTGAAATTCTCTCTCATTCTCTCTCTCTCTCTCTCCCTCCCTCCCTTTCCCTCCTTCCTGGAAAGGAACCTTAGTATATAGTATTCTTTTGCATAGACTTGTAACCCATATTTTTAATTGGCATTTTATTTATAAGAAAAATATATAATTCATGTATTAATATTTATTTAGTAGAGACAGGATTACACTCTGTCACCCAGGCTGGAGTGCAGTGCTGGCATCATAGCTCACTGAAGCCTCAGACTCCTGGGTTCAAGTGATCCTCCCATCTTAGCCTCCCAAAGTGCTGGGATTACAGGCGTGAGCCACTGGACCTGGCCTTAATTTTTAAAGTGTCCTAATAATTTCTACAACTCAAACAATTTTTTAGTTTATTATACTCATACTCTAAGAGGAAAGAGAATGAGTTAGATAAGCATTATTTAAATGACGACGATACCACTGCTGGCTTTTAATATTTCATTTTAGCCACTGGACAACTTGTTAATGTTTTATTAGGTGCAAATGGAATGTATTGGGGGAGGATATGGTAGCGTTGAAAGTTATTTGGCTCTATTCAGGAACAAACACTCATTTATCAAGGAAATATTATCTCTTTATGGGAAATTCTAGGTATCTCCAATGTCAAGAAAGTTACAGACCATCAGGGAAATAAGACATATAATAATTTATTAATAATATTTAGTGAATGCCTACTAAGTTCCAGTTGCTATAGCATGGAGTTTATATCCAGTTGAGGGAGGCACACAACATGCAGTTGCATGTGGATTTAGAAAGGTAGAGCTCTACTGTATGAAGAAGCTTAGGCCACAGGGATAAAGTGTGACAAGTGCTTTTGATATGAGACAAGACAGGTGAAACACCTTAAGAGTGGCATAAGTCTCTCAGTTTGCTACAAGGTCAGATGGGCAAAATCATTTGTGGCTATGGTGAATGGAGGAACTCTTCTTGGAAAGATGGAACACTAAGCTTCCCCTTGAGAGATGGGAATGAACAAGCCATGTTTGTACATGACAGAGGGTGGAAACAAGAATTTCTATTCAGAATGGGGACTAGAAAGGAATGAGGCTGATGGGAAGAGAGGAATTTGAATTTGGCATTTTATATAGTTTCAATATACTGAAGTATTTGGGCCAAAGAATAATGGTATGTGTGGGATTTTTCTAACCTCTGTGTGGAGTGGATGAGAGAGAGGCCAGCTGACAGGCTGTTAGGATAATCATGAAGTGAGGAGACTGTGTAAATCTGTGTAAGCATGGACTATTTCAAGATTTGTTTTTAAGGGCTGTTATATGAACGCGGAGTGGGGTAGAGGGATCATGTCATGTCCTGACTCATAAAAGTGATTTACAGACTGGAAAGTTTGAAACCACTGTTCTAGTTCCAGTATGCTGTCTGTGGTTTACATGATTACCTACGTTCTTCAACAGGATTCAACCAGGAACACTTTAAAAATTATATATATTGATAGAGCATCAGGAAGAAATCATGACATAGTGAACATTCTTGGGCTTGGATAGACAACCAAAAACGATTCCACAGATGGATTAATTATTATAAGTGGCCAAAATTTAATTCATATCCTATTTTATATAATATATATATACACACACACACATGCATAGACTATATATAAGAAAAAAATACATGTTAATATTATGGGATAGGTATATATAATATAAGCTAGTAATGGTCAAATAGATGACCTTCAACTCTATACTGTTAGTAAATGCTGCCTAACATCAAGGTGCCAATCAAATGTAACAGATGGGTGATGGTGCAGGAATGACATACTGTTATTTAAAGATAGGTCACCACATGGGAACAGCTATGTAAATGTGTTTGCTCATGGCAGAACCAACTTGTGAAATTAGTGTGCCGTTTCTGAGAGCTCCCATGCTGAAGAGAGGTTTTCTATAATTTCTCCTGTTGATTGTGAACTTCAAGAGTCACACTTCTATTAACTTGATTTTTACCTCCATTTAGACAAACAATACAGGGAAAGGAAAAAAAATCCCATTTTAATCCTTTCCTTAGAACTGTAATTAAAGTGTTATGTTTTATTTTCTGCTTTAATATATAAGCTTTTCTTGAGATGTTCCATTATGTATACATTATGTATAGGGAGTTTTTGTTTTTTAAATCATAAGAGTACTTTGAATATTATAACACTGGAATCCCTGTGCTAACCCAGTTTTTGTAGGAATTCTGACTTAAGTATTTTAAGGTTTTATGAGTAAGGTTTATACTTACTGTACTTATTGTAACAAGTGATATTTGATTTCTGAAAAATGCCTGAGTTACTAGGATTTTCGTAGGGTCCTTCTGCATTTTTCATCATAGATGACTTTAAAGAACATGAGCATGGGTATTGAAAGGGAAGCTGACTCTAGTATTAGCAATGTGTGACGTATCTTAGCTTGTGTCATTTTAAAGCATTTCAGTGTTTTTGGCCATTCATATTTTATTTTTCATTTCATGTCTATAACTGTTCCATTAAAGTTCTTCATGACCTTTGTCCTACACATGCTGTTTTTTCTCTCTTCTTATCTTAGTTCATAAAGCTGATATCACAAAAGGATAACTAATGCTCAGTTCTCTTAATTGACTTTGCCAGTGTCTTTGGCCTACCTGACAGTCATCTACAAGATGCTAGAGCATGTTTCATATTAGTTTCTATTAGTCAATAGGAGCACTTAGGAAACTGCATCCTTTATGCTAAATATTAGGCCATTGAGCTTGCAAAAGAGGGATAACTTACAAGCTTAAGTTAAATCTCATCTCTTTAAAATATTTCTTTAAGGAGGTAATGATATAATGAATTCTCATAAATAACTTTAGAATTTAGTAAATCTTTAACAGACTATCTGCAGAGTCTGTAAGAATATGTGTTTTAAGTTCTAAAATTTTAAGATTTATTTTGATATTTTGTTAATTGGTAGAATCAGAGATTGAATTATATTTAAAAATTGATAGTTCTAGAGGCTGGGAAGGGTAGCAGGAAGAGGGAGGGATAAAGTGGGCATGGTTAATGGGTATAAAAATATAGTTAGTTAGAATGAATAAAATCTAGTGTTTAATAGCACAGCAGGGTATCTGTAGTCAATGTCACTATACAAAGAAATGATAAATGCTTGAGTGATGGATACCCCAGTTACCCTGATTTGATCATTATACATTGTTTGCCTTTATCAAAACATCACATGCATCCCATAAATATATACAACTATTATATACTCATAATAACTAAAAATTTAAAAAATTAAACTTGGTTTTCAAATCATTCACAATTCTGTGTCTGTTTTTATAACTAGAATTGATCTTTAAAATCTTTAGCCAATGAAACTATCACGGTTTTTATAAATAATGTGGTTTTGTATTTTCCATAATTACTTACCACCAGACTTGAATATCATTAATTAAGGAAGAAAAAACTCATATTTCTGTCACTACTACTCCCTCAGTCCTCTCAAAAAATCGGAAAACAAAGGTCTTTACTCTGTGTGATGAGATAATTTATAAGGAGCATAGGTTGATAAGCAAAAGTAAGTCCTCACACCCCAAAGGAAAAAGTACAGGAGAATTGTGGAATTGTTTAGAGTATTGCATAGAAAGTTCTGTGTTAGAACTAAAGAGTCACTTGCTAAAAAACTACCTAGAGCCCTTGAGCTGGGGCATTTTATTTTCCCATAGGTACTATGTTACCAATTACATGAAGAAGATTATAGACTTCTTGTTAGTTGATAAATGGAGATTGGAATCATTTACTAGGTTATTTTATGGTATTTGTTAACAATATTTACCTTCCTAAATTGATTCAGCATAATCCTTATAGCAGCTTTCCTTCATTTCTGGAAGACATATAGATAATACACTATTTATATGAATGAAGGCTTACATGTCTCTGAAAAACTGATTTTGCTTTAGCTCAACAGAGCAGCAAGATTATATTAACAGAGAGTTTGGGCCATTTGAGTTCCCATAGGGTACAGAGTGTAGCTGATATGACATGGCTTGCCTCCAACAGTTGTTTTAACAAGATATCCTTCATATGCAGTATCCTGAGCTGAAAGGCATAACTTAGTAATGTTAGCACGAAACACTGTTGGCAAAATTCTTGACTTTCATCTTTATCTGATTAATCCAAAGCAATGTGTTACTTACAAAAAACTATTTTCAGCTGAATATATATGGCAGAATATTTATTTCTTTTAAATATAACTTTAAAAGAAATATTGTTGGCGTGTGATATTTTTATTCTATGGAAGTTTTTCTACATCCATTACAAAGCACAAATAGAAAAATATCCAGGAGTTTGGAAGTCTGGTACAAAGAAACTTGATCCTATTCATTCATATAACTATTTATTGAGCATCTACTAGGCACCAGGCACTGTTCTAGGTACCAGGGATACAACAATGGTTAAAACAGGCAGAGTTATGGGCCCATGTAGTGTTTACATTCCTGTGGGGTAGCAGATGCTAAGCAATTGTAGAATACATGAAAAGGTGGTAAGTGCTATGGAGATAACATTAAACAAGAAGAAAGTGGACTAAGGAGACCTAGAGGTACAGTGGGGTTTGGGGTTCTAAATGGGGTGGCTAGAAAAGGCCTTGCTGAAAGGGTGACAATGAGCAAAGTTCTGAAGGAGGTGCTGGAGCGAGCTATGAGGGTAGCGTTGATTGAACATATGGAAATTATTAGGCTCTGTCAGCTGACTGTGCTGCCAATGCTTGTTCTTTCCAGGGATGCTCCCTCCGGTTTCCTGTACTTAAATTTTCTCTGTTATGCCTTTTATTTTGTACTGTTCTACTTTGGTGGGGGGGGGGAATGTTTTTGTACAGCACTGAGTTTATTCTATGAAGGGTGCTGTGAATTTTTTTTAAAAGAAAGCATAAAATCAAGCGTCTATAAATATTCAAAATTGCACCTTATCAAGAAATCGTTTTTTTGGTAAATGTTTAAAAGTGTAAAAGAAAGCTTTTCCACTCTAAAAATGGTATTTTTACTAATTTACTAATTAACACTTTTCTTCCGCTTAGCACTTTCAAGACCTGATTTAATTACAGTTTCTAGTACCTTAAATAGTGTTTTAAAATGAGTCAGTATTGCTTTGCTCAAAACATTGCAGTAAGGTTTTGGTATTTGTTTTTTTTTTGCTTCTTTTGGTTTCAATTTGTATGACATATATGACTTATTTTCACTGCCAGAATCCTCACTGAAAATACGTGTAGTTATCCTACTGGCACGATGAAATTGCAGATAATCAGGGATTTGCTAGATGGACATTTGTTTCATGGTCCCCAGGACAAAGTTAATTGAAGATTTTTTCCTTGGTAATATGCAGGTAGTTCTGTTTTGATTCTGGACTTAGAAATAAAATGGAAGAAGCACCAATTCTGTTTATTCTGAGTTTGGAGACTGCATTTGAATTGGCTCCCAAAACATTGAGAACATTCCTCCTCTGGAGAGGTGCCTGCAGTACTATCTGTGGTAATGGTTATAGCAATCAATCAACTTAGAATTGTTTAGTAATGGGTACATCAGTGTCTTACCACAAAATAAAACCACATGAACCTTAGATTTCCAAAAACAGTAGAAAGTGAAATGTAGATTAAGAAAAGGATAGCAGAATAGTTAGATTTTTAGCAGAACATTTGTCTCTTTGAATGAAGTAACTTTAGAGTAACACAATTGACGTAATATTAAGTCTTATTTGTATTTAAGGTATGGTAGAAGAAATTCTCAGAGAAAACTGTTACGTCTTGGCATTGCTTCCTTCCTGGTAGAATGCATGTAGAAACAGAGGGAAAGTTTCTTGCTGACACAGATATGCAGGGTTATAGTTTTTCATATTTTTTTATATTTAACCAGTAAAATTTTGGAAAATTAAATTTAGAATAAGCATTTATCTTACAGAGTTCATTACATTTATTATCAGAAAATAATTGCGATTAACTTAAACCAATATTTCCAGTGAATTGTATGAGATTTTTGGAATTATATTCCCAAATGGAAATGTATAACTGCTGCTTTACTGGTAGAATCTGCCTCCTCTCTGTGTCGTTGCCTGGACTAGTAATTGTGCAAGCATGTTCAGACATATGGTACTCAGAGATGCTTTAGATTGCTTTCTTCACCCATTGTGGGGCTGTTTTCAGTACCGTTCTTCACTGAAGGGAAAAATAGTTTATGCAGAAAACGCTTTCCTTTGATTACAACCTTTCCCTTCCTCCATGTAGAATTCTCTCAGGTACACATACCTTATATATACACATTTTGTAAAATTTCTAAATATTAAGGGGGTACACGTGTTTTGGGTTCCATGGATCGCTTTTGGAAGCTCAAGTCCCGGCTATGTGTTTGCCCATCATCCAGATAGTGTTCATTGTACCTATCAGGTTTTAGCACCTCTTCTCTGCCCCTCCCCACGGTTGAGGTCCACTGAATTTTACTTCTCTCTGTGCGCTTGTGTGCTCATCGGTTAGTTCCAGTTTAATAGTACAACACATATTTTCAAAGTTTACTACCTTGAATCATTGAATTGTACTTTTTTGTTCAGACGTTCAGGCAGTGAATTCTTCCTATGTGCACAGCACTATCGGGCAGTAAAGGTTTATAAAATTTTAAAAGTGTGTCTCATCCACAAGAAAGTTATGTATAATGTTGCTGGGGAGATAAGGTATAGTATTAGCATTTTTGAATAGGCACATAGTTCAATCTCATGGTATTTTTTAGATGAATAAGATCCAAATATATAAAATAGTTGAAAAAAAATAGTAGCGGACAGGGGAGTAAGTATGCACTTAAATGCCACAATGATTGTTCCCACCAGTAAGAACAGTAAAGTGCAGAGAAGGGTAGAGTTAGAAAAGGTTGGAGAAAATGAAACTTGAGCGCACTTTAGAAGCTTTGGGGCATTGAAGTAAACATTTGAGATGAGAGAGCCACGTTAAACAAACTTGGAGGCAAAATTGGGCATCTCCTGGTTACATTCAAAGGTGGACAGGAGGATATCAGGGGGCATTATTGCATGAGGTGTGCGTGACATCACGGGAAAGCTTGTAAGATCTGAAAGGAGAGGCTGCAGGTAGGGAGCCCATCAAGAGGCTGTTGCAATCTTTAAAAGCTTACTTACTCTGTTTGCACTTTAGTTCTTATTTAAGAGCTGCTTTACAAAGAGGATGTTATCCGTTCCTTTCTACCTGCTTCTGCTGTCTGAATAATATTTCCCAAAGTGTTTTTCAAAAGCTGTTAATAAGTATTATTTGAAAAATAGGTTAGATGGTTTGGTAAACATGAGGGTAAATAAAGCTAACGGGATTCTTTACTAGAAATGTGCATCGATCGCTAATGAGCTGGTGTACATTGCGAAATTACTGGAGGGGAACTGTGCCACGTAGCGTTTTCCCATGATACATTTGTCCATAGAACTCCATTATCTTAAAGCATTGCACCAAAGGGACTAGTGTTCCTTGGAATTCACTCTGGAAATGGTGGATGAGAAATCGCTGCTCTCGTTTCGGAACTTTGAAAATAAAAACACAAGCAGCCGGAGTAGACCATAGAATTGAAATATTTAACCCGTTTAAGAGAAAGAAAGAGAGGCCAACTTTTTTTTTTTCCAGCTTACTCTCAAGTACTAAAGTGTATGTGAGCCTATCAGCTGCCAAACAGGAAGAGCTGTTCCAACTCTAATTTTAGCTTGCCACCTTGCATTGCTGTAGGAGTAGTTCCCACATACTGCAAAGAGGTTATTTTGTGTAAATAGAGACTCTTTTTACTTTGCCAAGTGAGAAGGAATCTTCATTAGGCACTTTCCCCCAGCCTTGTAGCCCATTTGCATAGCTTCTGCATGCTGAAGATGATCTCTCCAAACATTTAGATCTCCTGGTTTAACCCTTTTGCATCTGTAGTTTAAAGTGGATCAGGGATTGCTGCTGTCCATGAGTAATGGAATTGGTGCAGCTTGTCCGTTTCTCTCTTCCTCTTTATTCACCAGACCTGGACAGACAGTACTTGCTGTCTAGTCTCAGCCCAGGGGAACTGCTTCTTCACAGCTCTGGGTGTCCATGAATCAGTTTGTATTGAACCACTTTGTATGGCAGCCCTTGGGGTACACTTGTGTACTTTGGGTTATTTTGGTGCTAGCAAAAAGAAATGCCCCAGAGGGCAAACTAACATTGTTACCTTAGGCTGATTTATAGGACTTTTTCCTGGATAGCCGAACTTGCAATGATTTCTCTTTAAAGATTTATTAGAAGATCAATTGTCTCCAATGATTGGCCATGCTAGTGAGAAATAAGCACTATTAAAGCATCCATGGAAAGGAGAATTGTGTTATAAACACAGTTGGTAATCAGTGAAGAGTGTTGACTGGCCCAAAGAGAATCTAGGTGGGACCTAAGCCTGATTGAAAAACTTAAAATACTTGGATTCTCATTATGTTCTCTGTACTAATTACATTTTATAAGAAAATATTTACCTATTTGCCATAGAAACACAGAGTTAAAATAGGATAAAGCTAATGTGGCTTTGGGAGGCCATTTAGACTTTGTTTTTGAAAATTCTTGGTAACATTAAAGTATATCCTACCACTTGAGTTTTACCATATTGATTTGACACTCTTATAAATTTTATGTTGTAAAGTTTTGAAGACTGAAATGAGTTGCATTTATCAAAATTGCATTCTGTGGAACTTAGCACTAGACTTTAAAGGAGAAGTTGCTCAAGAAATGACTTCTTAGTATAGGGTGTATAAAGCAGTGGTCAGAAACCTTGGCTTTGGGGCCGACCCAAGTGTAGAATCCCAGCTCTGCCATGCATACCCCTTAAGTTCAGCCTGTTTTCTCATTGGCATAATCCAAGTCATAATGCCTGCTTTACAGAGTGTTGTGAGGTTTTAGTACCCTGTTGTGTTTAAACATTTTGTACAATATGTGGCATTTAATACTCTGTAAATTATAGGTGTCATTATTCAAAGTGACTTTGCCTTCACTCCATGATAAAAGAAAGTGATAAGCTGTTTATGCAATCATATGAGGGTAGAGGTAAAAGGTGGCCATTAGAGTTATGTGCCCAAATCACTGAAGATCCAACTGGACCTTATTAGAAGTAGGAGGTACAGTGGCAGCTAAGAAAGTCCCGACCCAGATAAGGAGAGAGTTGTGTTCTTGAATGGAGATGATGGGAGTCTGCAGTTCCTAATCCTTTATCTCTCCCTGCTAGGCTTAACATACCATAAATTTATGTCCATTTTAAAATGTTGCTTCAGAAAGAGAGGATGACAGAACTTTCTTTTACTTCTGGGGGAAATAGTGTGGGAAGAGGAGGCACAGGTGGCAGTTCAAACAAACTCTATGTCACATTTTCTCTTAAAATTGTACCGCTTTTTATCTACTCATCATCCTCTTATTGGGAGAAAATTGCCATGTCTGGAATTCAGAAGCCTCTCAGAGTTTGGAAGGGTACCCAGTTTTACTATGTAGTCAATGCACTCCTGAGCACAGAATCCTGGTGTGCTCCCCAGTGTGAGTGTGAGGCGGCACCCTGGAGACAGATGTCTCTCTCTCTCTCTCTCTCTCTCCTCTTATAAATTTTATGTCTGTCTCTCTCTCTCCCCCTCTTTCCCTCTTCCTCTCCCCCCTCCCCCCCCCCGCCCGCGCCCGCCCCCGCTCGCTCTCCCGCTCGCCCCCGCGCCCCCCACAGCGCGGGCGCCACCAATCTACCCGCCCTCTTCCTCGCCGACCCCGGAAAGTCCTACCACCTGGAGATAATACTGGCCTTGCCATGCC
>CAUYSK010128269.1:0-42486 GCA_963575035.1 Avahi laniger
TTCTGCTTCTAACTTTGTTCTTTGGCATTGAGTTCCTAAGATTAAAGCTTGTTTCTGTAAAGCAGCTGTGGGATCAGCGGTGGGAATTGGGGTTGGCAGAGGAATTGAGACCAAGTATGCAGTGTTCTAGGAATTTGACTACGAACTGATGAATGCAATAAGAGTATGATTATATATAATCACCTGTCTCTATATTCAATTGTTTTGATGATTTGTTTCTTTATTTCATAAATTACTCATGTGGTTGAATTCATTTGTAACCTTTTATGTTGCACACACACAAAAAAAATACATGTTTCAAGGTATTAATAGAAAATCTAAAAATTCAGATAAGCCTAAAGGAGAAAGAAATGTTACACACAACCCCACCACCCAGAAATAACCTCCAGGGTCCCTTTTAAAAAGGGAAGCATTCTTTGTTTTGGTCTTTGAAAGCTGTTTTCCTTCATACTGTGTTCGGGAGTGATGTGAGATTGTCTGGGTGCTGGTGAGAGAAAGAGAAAGAAAAAGGACTCCTGCTCCGTGGACAGAGATGAAGAGATGAGTTGGCCACGCGACCTGTCAGCAGCTGAGCTTCTCTCTGATCTGCATGACACAGGTCACGGGCACCATTTTCATGGCAAGACTTTTCTGAATCTGAAGGATAAAGACTGAACTTTCAACAAATTTTAGCCTCTGGCCCAGGTTTCTGAAACAAAAATTGAAGATGTCAGCTCCTCTGCAAAGCCCATCAAAAAGCTGGAATGGATGAGCTGATCACCAGAGTCAAAAGGAAAAAGCCACGTTTCCCTGTGTGATTAGGACTTGGACCAGAATTCAGACTTCCGGGCACAGTCACAGTCCAAGGACATGGATCCAGCCCTCGCTACGCTGGCCCAGTCAGTCGTTCACCCCCAGGGCTGCATCCCCCGGAGCAATGTCTTTTTCTCTGATTTGTTTCAGCAATGTCTTAGACACAGGGACTTGGAAGCAGGTGATTTATTTGGAAGATGATCCCAGAAAGCAGGAGTGGGCAGTGGGGAGCACGAGACAGGTGGGAGGAAAGGTCCACATGAGGCTGTGTTGGTGAGATCGTCGCTGCCATGAGCAAGGGGGCTGATTCCCTGCCAACCCCCTGGGAAGAGTACCCAGTGCCTCCTAGAATTGTCCACCTGAAAGACGGGAGGCCAGGACGTTCATCTGCAAGTTCCTGTTCTTGTTCAATGAGGGCTGCTTCTAAAGACATCAACTTCAGGCCAAACTTACAAGAAGACCAATGGGCCTCCCTAAGCATTAGGGAAAGTCCTGGGTTAGAAAGAGAGAAGACACAGGGCACACACTGAAAGTGTGGGTGGCGGGTCCTGGGCTTTCTCCCGCAGCTGCAGCTGAAGATGGAGATGGACCGAGGGGATACGACATGAGGACCAGCGGTGCCTGCTTCAGCTCAGTGTGAGCTGACTGTAGGTCTGTCTTGTTCCAGATTTCCTACCCCTAGCTTCAGGCTCATTTTATAGACAGGGCAATTGAGACTCAGAGAGTTTGAACAGCATGCCAATTTTGCACCACCAGAAGATGAAAGAAAAGACTAAGCCTGTGTCCCCTGCTGCTCAGCACAGTACAGTGTCCCTTCAGCATCCAATCCCACTCATGATAGGTACACTGAGCTTTTCCTCTCTGTTCTTTTCTTATAAAAAGCTCCCCCTACCCGGCAGCCTAGAGCAGACTAACACTTCCACTGAGGATCCCTGACCCTGTTGATAGGCAGCATATGTAGTTAAGCACCTGAGCTCTAGTGCCTGGCTCTATCACTTCCTAGATGTGTGACCTTGGGCTAGTCACCCAGTGTCTCTGTCTCAGGTTCCTCCACAGGGCAAGCATCTCAGGAAAACCAGGTGAAAACTAATGACCTTTCATGATGTAACCTCAGCAATCATATCATATCCCTTCTGCCAAAGCCAACATCCTCAGATTCACGAGGAGGAAACATAAACCCCACCTCTCACTGGGAGGTGTGTCAAAGAATTTGCAGAGAGTTTATGTTATAAAACTTCCACAAAGAAGCTGTCACCTGGCTTGTTCATTAAGCATCTGCCTAACTTACATACCTTGCTGGTAAAAGGATAAATTAGTGTAATTTCCATAGGTTCCAATTGGAAACATTTATCAAAATTACAAATGCACATACTCTTAGACTGAACAATTCCACTTCTAGGAATTTATTCTACAGATATGGTCAACCCAAATCACTACAAGTCATCTACAACAAGGTAGGAGTGTTAAAGATTTCCACTAAAAAAAAAAGATGGTAGCATTTTCTCAATTTAAGGAGACCACAAAATTATTAAGTGTATTAGATAATCCTAAAATCCTAACTATTTTACTTGCCCTCCAATGTGTCTAGCATGCTACCTGCTTTACATCAATTATTTCTAACCCTTTCTGCAATTCTCTAAGGTTAATTGTTTCTATTTCTCTGAAGGTTTGGAGAAATATGAATTGTCCAAGGCCACAGAGCTGGTAAGTAGGGGACCCAAAATTCAAATCCAGTTCTGCCTGATTCTGTATTCTGACTCTAGCTTATGGTAGAATAATTGCATCTTTAAAGTTATATGCTTTCATTTGACACTCTCTAGTCTCTCTGCATTTCCAAACCACTGCACAATATGATGCTATATTATTACAAGTTGTTTCTTGTCAGAAGTAACATGTAAAGATGACTCCATACAATTCTTTGAAGGAGAAAGACTATGAGATTAACATTTGTACCGAACATTTCCTTAGAAATGGAAATTGTCTTTGCAGCTTGTAAGGAGAACAAGCATCAGTTTGCATATATTGTTTAGAAATTCTTGGAAATTGAATCTCAGCACAGTTTTCCTCATCTCTACTCTTGCCAACATTGTTCAAGGACAGCTGGAAGATTTGAGAAGAATAAAGGTTAATATTGATCAGAAATGGCCCTATTCTGCCCAAAAAGGCGGGGCAGAGAGTAGGCATAGATGATGAACAAAAATGTTTTGTCTTAGCAAGTTAGTCAACATCCTAGCCCAGGGACGGGGAACCTTCAGCCTTAAGGCCACATGTGGCCTTCTAGGTCCTTAAATGTGGTCTTCTGACTGAATCCAAATTTTACAGAACAAATCCTTTTATTCTGATTAATACATTTTTGTTCATCTTTTATATTTTTATTTTATTTTTAAAATGAATGTATTTAAAATACTAAAGAACAAAATAAGTTTCAACAAAGTAATCCTCCCGGATTGACCAGCACAATTAGAACATAAGTAAGCCATAACGGCTAACTTGACAGCTGCTGTACTTATGATTTAGTTCTAATTTCCCCTGCCTGATGGGACCACTACCACGTGAGGCTGGTTGGCAAGAGTTTATGGGGGTTGAGTACACCAGTCTGTTATAAGCTTTTGACAACAATGCACTGTGTTTCTGTTTGAAGTGCAATTTGTGAATAGTTGCACAGCTCGATGGTAGTTTTTAATTCTGTCTACTTAACAGCCCATCATGTCAAAGAAGACCAAGAGAATGCTGAAGGAAAAAACAGATTTTTTGATGAGGATTGGGAATTGCAACATTATCTTGTTTCTGCTAAAGATAAGATGATTTGCTTGCTTTGTGATACTGCAATATCAACATTAAAGAAATTCCATGCTCATCAGCATTATAACACTATAAAGACCGCAAATATTTTAAATCAGAGGGAGAGGCACAAAAGGTCATATTGCAGAAATTAAAAGATGAAAAGAAAAAGAAAAGACAATTCTTTCAAGCAGCAATAATACCTGGAAATAATGCCACTGAAGCAACTTATAAAGTAGCTTATATACTTGGAGAAAAAAAGGGAAGCCATTCAGGGATGTAGAAATTGTGAAAGAATGCATCGTCAAAGTCATAGGATACTTAGACCCCAATAATGTTTCAAAGTACAAACAACTGCCTCTTTCATGGAGAACCATAACTGATTGGCAGCATGAATTTGCCTTCAACTTAACAGAACAACTTCATGCAATACTCCAAAAGGAAAATATATATCATTCAATCACTTTGGATGAATCAACTGATACTACTGACTCAGTGCAGGTTTTATACTTCATTCGGGTCATAACAGACGATTTTCTTTGCTACGAAGAGTTATTCACTTTGGGCACTCTTGTGAACAGAACAAAAGGAATAGATAATCTTCAACAACTTTCAAGATAAATGTCGTGAAGTTGGACTGAATTTAGTAAATTTAGTGAGTGTATGTACAGACGGTGTACCTGCCATGACAGGAAGACATGAAGTGTTTATTGCCCAGATTAAAAAAGTATTAGCAGATTCAGATGCTCTCATTTCTTTTCATTGTATCTTGCATCAGCAAAATCTCTGTGCTAAAGCTACTATTTTAAATGACACTTTGCAACAAGTTGTAAGTATTGTTAACTATATTCCTGCAAATGCAACATGACATCTGCCAGTTTTGTAACATGCTAAAGTTGAAGATGAGGTATTCAGTGTGGATTTGCCATATCATTCTAAAGTGCATTGGCTATTACAGGGACAGGTGTTAGCCAAAATTTTATCTCTGTGAGAACAGATAGTGAAATTTTATGAAGAACAGAATCAGCAATGTGAATTATTGAAAGAAGATCTCTATAGGAATGCAACATTTCTGTGTGATATAACGTCAAATCAAAATGACTTGAAGATTTCTTTGCAAGGTAAAACTAAGACTATATATCATATGGGGAAAAAATTCAAGCATTTAAAAAAAAACTATCTATTTTTAAAACACTTCTTCAAAAGGAAAGTTCAGATGAACATTTTCCCCAGTTAGCAAAGGTCATTGATGAGCAGGATGATATATGCGAATCATTTGAAGAATATGCAGCTGTTATAGACCTATTAATTGGAGAATACAATGAAATGTTCACTGACTTTGAGAATCATGACATCACACTCAAATTAGCAGTTCGGCCTCACCTAGCTGATATCACCAAGGCACCTAAAGAACTACGAATGGAATTGATTGAGCTCTCAGGAGATGACATTTTAAAGTCATTGTTTGATGCTAAGAAAGATCCAGTTAAAATATGGAAAAATGCAGTAGAATACCCACGCCTTCAGCAACATGCCTGAAAAATGCTTTCTTGCTTTTCAGCCCCTTGTTGCTGTTAATCAAGGCACCGTTACTGTCACAAATGACTGATACCCATCCAGAAGGTCAACTGAAACTGCACTTCCGTGCTGCAACCAAATATTCTAATGCTTTCCAACAAAAAGCAGACACAACAAAGTCATTAAAAGGTTTGGTTAACTTTAAAATTAACAAATAGTTTTCACTTTTTGAAATTATTAAGTACGTAGTAGTTAGATTTTTTAGAAAATAATGTACATTTTTAAGTATACCTGACATTTCTCAAATGCAGCCTTATTCGATTACAGCTAAATTAATGTGGCCTTCCAACATGAAAAGTTTCCCTGCCCCTGTCCTAGGCACTCCCTGGTTCTTCACACATGCTGTTAAAGGGAGTTGTCCATGGAAGGAGCTGCCCGATGTCAGGGCCTCATACACTCATGCACACACACACATACGTGGGCACGTACACACTCTTTGCACCTGAAATTTACTCAATTATTTCACTGAAATATAAATACTCAGAAAATCCTCCATCCTAGCAAACTCTTTCCTTGTTTGTTAAGCTAAATGGATTGCTCACCTCCTCACACATTTCTAATAGCTCCACATTGCTCGCTGAAACAAATCCACATTCCTCCCATGAGTAAATGAACAAACATCAAATCTGCCTCATTGTGCTGCTTTTATTCATGCCTGTATCAGTCAGGGTTTGAACACAGAAGAAGAATCACCAGGAGAAATATAAATAATAAAGACTTCATTAAAGGGGTTCGAACTTACACAATTGTGAGAGCTGGTTACGCGGCTTATACAACGCTGTTGTTTCTGTACGTGGTGTTGGGAACTGAGTCAGCAGGGTTGGCAGTCGGGAAGGAAAGATGGACATGAAGTGGGAGAGAACAGGAGCAGGTGGGTGTGCAAGGCTTAGCCAGAACCCATGAGGATGGATGGAGCCCTGTCGGTCTCTCACCATCTCCCAATCTTCAATGATACATGTGATCTGCAAGCGAAACCAGTGCCCTTGGTTGCAAAGGCAAACAAGCTTCTGACCCAAGAGTTGGACAAGCCAAAAGAAGGCTTGGCAGAAACGAAGGAGCTGTGGGCCCTGCCGGTTCCGCTCCCACCAGGTGAGCCAGCAGAGGAGCAACAAGAGAGTGAGCTGCTGCAGGGACTCGCACCCCGCATTGCCCTTCCAAGTGTTAAAGACTCCAGCTACTGATTCATTTCTGCCTTCCAAACAAACCAGGCCCACACGCCAGGGTGGCTAAAACTCCTCTAGCTGTGTGGCCGGAAGTCAGATTCTCCTGAGGGCGAGCTGCCCTGTGCTAGCTCAGAGAGGTTCTAGGCATGAGAAGCAGGTGGACAAGCTGGCGATCAACCCTGACTCGCAGTTAATGTCTGGTGACGATGCTGAGGAGAAGGGGAGCAGAGTTCAAATGACAGCCTTGTCAGTTTTGGCACATATGAAAATTCAGAGGGGTTTAGCACCCATTAGACAAGTGAAATGATAAAGACAGATTCCTGATGAGCTAGGCCTTCAGAGCATGTTGAGGAATGTAACCCAGGGTCGAAATTTAGTCTTATCTAGCAGAAATAAGATTGCTTAAAAATCCCCTGGTGTGTGTGGGGAAAAAAAAAAAGCAGATTTTCCAGTGATCCTGGCACAGCAGGTCTGAGAAAAATCGCAGGAATCTGCATTTCAATGAACACTCAAGAGATTCTCATGCAGGTGGACCTTGGGCCCACACTTTAAGAAAGACTACCCTAAAGTCCTGCACGTCAGAGAAACTCTCAACTCTACCTTGACAGTAAAAGCCGGCAACTGTGGGTTATTTACATCAGGGAACATCTTTATAAGGAAGACAGCAGTGGAAATAAAAATCTGCTATTTATGTTAGCATGATGTTCTAAAGGTTATTTTAGAATTCTATTTGTTAAGGGTTCATAAATGTTACTTTTTCTATTAATAAAGAACTTGACGGTTTCCAAATTGCGTCCTCCACTCTGACTTCTCTACCAGCCCACACCCCTTTGCTGCCTCCAAGCCGCCGGAGATGTGCTAGCGCCACCTAGAAGCCTCCCTGAGCACACGCTAGGTAGGTACAAAGTAAGGTGCCCCATTTGCCGGAAGGCGACAGGAGCAGTGGTGGCAGAAAGAAACTAAACTGGGAACAGCCAGTGGTTTTGATTAGATTTTTTAAGTCATAACTAACTAGGAGAACATGCTGTGGGCCCTTCCCTGACTGCTTGAAAGAAAAGAAAAAACATAGAATTTGGGATTTGGAAACTTGGTTTAAATCCCCACTCCGTCACCTAAAGGCCACGTGTATCAGGCTTATTTTATGCCTGACCTCACATCTTGTTGTCTCTCCAGCTTCATGCAGCACTGGCCTCAGCTGCACGGTGTATCTCCCAGTTTCTGCCCCAAGGCTTCATAAAGCAAAGGATGCTTGGGATAGCTGTGGGAGCCTGTCAGGCATTCACACCTAAGCCTATGCCCCCGGAGTAACATCAGCCATGGGGATCCAGCACCCGTAACAAATTCTTCACCTTCCTATCTCAGGCAGACAATTCTGAGGAACATGCTACCCAGTTCCTCTGAAAATTCCAGGGAAAGCAGTGGAAGCCTGTATTGCCCACAGTGATGGCCAACTCAAGAAAATTCCACCCACTCCACATTATATCAGTTTTTCCTCTCTCCATTTGTGTTTCTTGAGATCACTTGCCAAAGCAAAATGCCTTCACACAAGCCCTGTCTCATGCTCCGCTTTCTCAGGGAACTCAGGCTAAGACAAATTATAACCTTAGGCAACTCATTTATCCTCTGTAAGCTTTAATTATTTCAACTACAATATGTTTCTCATAGGGATAGTGTGAAAATAAAGTGAAATCCTGTACAAAAAGCACTTTTCACAGTGCCTGATCCATAATAGAACCCCCTTTTCTGGGGGTCTCTCTGCTATCTGGTGGGGGAATTTCTTTTTAAAGCTGGGCCATCATCCCCAGCATCATTCTTGCCACCATCACCGATACCACCCCCACCGCAATTTCCTTCACCATCATCATCATCACCTACAACACCATTAACACACTCCAGTAGGTAATTGGCCAGGACTGCTCTAGCCCAGGTCTGGCCAATTCTCTTTAGCTAGAGAAAATACTAGACATGTCTTATTCTGTCATATCTGCCTTGGCAAAATCTAAACACTAGCTAATGTCAAATTTTTCCAGCTAATCTTAACATCGAGAAGAATGTTTTGGCCAATTAAAATCTTGCAACAGAGTTATCATTTTCTACGATATATATCAGTAATACATTTCTGTACCTTTCTAGGAATCAAAGTACAAGTGGAGAAGAACCAAAGTCTCATGGTAAAATCACTGAAGTAAGATGAACTGGATTTTAACTCTAATTATGTTAGTAAAAAATTATTTTAAAGTATACATAAACTATAAAAAGCTTACAAATAAATTTTTTCATTCAATAAATACTGTAGTACTACTACGTGGCAAGCATCTACCAGGCAGTGGGAAAACAATGGCAAACAAGATTGCAGACCTTTCCCTCAGGGAACTTTCTGTGTAGTGAGAGACTGACAGGCAAACAGAAGGACGATAGAGTTTGACCAGACCCGTCACTGGGCAAAGCAAGGAGACCCTGATTCAGGTGGAGATGGGGAGTGTAGCGTGACGGGGAAGAGGCACTCACAAGCATTCCAGGCAGCAGGAAGAGCATGGGCGGAGTCCCAGATGTAAGAGAATGCGCAGCTTCATAGAACCACAAGTAACTGACTTCAGCGGCAAAACAGCATGCAAGGGGGGAAGTCGGGAGAGATGGAATAAAAGGAGCAATCTGGGGCCAGGTCATGAAGGGAGCATATGACACCTAGGGGTTCGGCTCAGTTTTTCTACATGAATGTGCTCCCTAAAAACATTTTTTTTCTTGAAATGGCAACTTTGGAACAAAGCTAACTCAAACTAGTATCAATGCTTCACAAAGGGAGGAGATGTCTTGTTAGCACCTAGTTTTCTGAAAGATTTTATCCACCAAGAATTAAAAGAAAGAGCACGGAGTTTGAGGGGCATTAATATCTTCCCTAGAGCTACTTCCCACATATCTTGTGGTGATACATATTGACGTCATCCTCATGTGTGGGCAGGCACGTGTGTGAGCTCCTGTCTGACCGCTGTGTCTAGTGTTTTCTAAGAACCCACATACACTCCATTGGCCTCCTAGGTAGATATCCTTGTCCTTGCTGCCTCCTAGATAAACATCTAGGCTCATAGGCTCTGACCTTGCAATCATCTTATAAGAAAAGCAACAATGCCAAGACTAAACCCAATCAGTATTTTCAGACCCTTACATACCATGGTGGCATCTCTTTTTTGAATCTACCATGTTTAATCCAGTGCACAACTTGTAGCAAACATCCAGTAATGTACATTTAAGAGACCGAATTTAACACTAAAATGGTGTCAAGATCAGCATGAGTGTATGTAATAAGTAAATGCTTCAGTATTTGTAAGCTAAAAGAAAGCCTCTGTGATGTTAGCCTTTCCTACCCACTCAGGAATTAGTCGCTCAAAAGAATACATTATTAAAATACTCTCCTAAGTATTCCCCTTCCCCTTTTATTTTCTTTCGATGAACAGGCCAAGACCGAGAGAGAGTAGAAACATTCTTCTCAGTAAACAAGGAAAGAGAAACTAGAAAATACAAAGAACATGGGAGGACTGAGCCTTCCTAGGATCCCCTGACACCAATATATGTACTTTTTCTTGCCATAAAAAGACTCTCTAGTACAAAACTAACACAAAACACATGCTGCACAGGCTAAACATGTCATCCTTTCCTGGAATAAAGGCTCTGAATTGTTTTATTAGAAACTAACTTATAGGAAGATTTTAGTCACCAAGAAAATGAAAGAGAGAAGAAAAGTAAAATGTTGGTCTACTGAAAAGTTCTGAACGAGGCTCCCCTGTAGGAATGAATGATCATGCTGACTTCAGTAGATTGTGCTTTCCAAAGATGGCTGCAAAATCTCTCATCCCACATGCCCGTCTCCCTTGCCACTTCCCCATCAAGGGCAGTGTCCCTGTGCCCTCCCCTTTGAACTTACTTGTGACCAATAGAATGCGGTGGAACCAACACTATGTGAATTCCAGGGCTAGATCATAAAAGGCCACATGTCTTTTGCCTTGTTCTCTGGGACACTTGCACTTGGAACCCTACAATGACAAGTAACAACTCCAACCCAGGCTGCCAGGCTGTGACAAAGCCAAGCCACGGAGAGACTACTTGGCACCCTGGTCAGTGGTCTTAGTCTTTGAGTTCTCACAGCCCTGTCACCAGGCATGTGAGAAAACAAACCTCAGATGATTCCAGTCCCAGCTGTGGAGCCACCCCCAGCCTCTGAGTCTTCTAAGTTGAGGCCTCAGACACTGTGGAGCATAGACAAGCTGTCCCTCCTATAGCCTTTCCAAGTTCCCGACCCACAGACTCCATGACCATAATGAAACGGTGGTTGTTTTATGCTACTAACTTTGGGGTGGTATGTTATATAGCAATAGTCAAAGAAACAACAGCTTGCACACACTTAAAGTTTATTATGTGCTACTGTCCTAGGGGCTTTACATGTATTAACTTATTTAATATTTACAACTATCTTATAAAGTAAAGACCTATTGTCTTCATTTTACAATGAAGACACTCTATCTAGTACTGTATGACCAAGGTGAAGCAGAACAATGGCAAATGGTGCATTTGCATGATTATCTGAGAGGTGGGAAATTTAACTATTATCTGTATGTAGACCACTTTCAACATTTTTATCCTTCCAAAATGAACACTTTTTCATATTTTATTTACATCTGCAATACACAAATACACCGTCACTGTGTGAAGCATCAGACAACTCCTAGGTACCATTTTGGATCCTCTTGGCTTCATCTGCCTCTTGTTATAGCTGCTGCGGCTGCTGCTACCAAGGATCTTTGTATGCTCTGACTCACTTCAGCTGATGTCACCTGGCAAGCTTTTCCTCCAGCCTGTGGTACACACTCTTACATACTGCTCTGGCCTTTCTGTTGACCCCAGTGCAGAACCCCAGTCAGCACCCTCACCCATGCAACCCAAAGTGACGAAAGGCCAACATGAACATCAACCAATGGGAGAGGGAACTGGTGAATAAGTTCTTCCCCTTTTTCTCCACCATCCCAGAAATGGTCCTAAGACCAAACAGTTTTTACAGCTTCTTCTGTGGGAGTCCTATGGGACTAAGCCAATCGATCACACTTAGGAACAGCCAATTCAATGGTCATTTTTGTATAGGTTCTCCCTCCTTCCTCATCTCACAACCGTCATTCCTCATTCCTGCTCCCTGGGTTTGCATGTGCTAATAGCATATGAGCCTGCCTTCTGGGGTCCTGGACCAGACTAAGACATTTAGTATTCAGACAGTATTCAGGTGTACTGAGCAATCTATGAAAGTCCCCCTTCAAAAACGCTCCCAGCACTTCCTCTCTCCCCCAACACCCACTCCCTCCCCAAAAGTAATCACTATCAAGAGTTTCGCATATGTCCTTCCCGTCCCTTTTTTATGCATTTATGCATATATACATACATTTATCTTTAAATTTTTTACAGATATTAAATGATAGCATTAACATTCTTCCCAGTTTTGGGGGCTTTTTACTTGTCTTAAAAATCTTTCTAGGACATTTAAATGTATCCAAGAATAACTCATACATGAAATTAGAGATTCTGTGTGCTATTTAGTTGTTCTGTATGCAAATTCTTTACTGACATGTGCAGATGCATCCGGTAAAATGAACAAAGGGATAAAGGCAAAAACAGGATTTATAAGAGATGGGAAGACTGTAAAACTTACAGTGGATCTTATTTGTTCATTTTGGGAGGGAAAGTTTTTAGATGGCAGTTGACAAAGCAGCCAATGTGGAAATTCTGTCCTCGAAAAGGCCGACCAAGCATACAAAGGAATACAATTTCAGTAGTGTCTTAGCTGGGGCTGCTGTAATAAAATACCATACACTGAGTGGCTTAAACAACAGAAATGTATTCTCTCATAGTTCCGGAGGTTGGAAGCCCAAGATCAGAGTGCCAGCCAGCGTGGTCGAGTTTTGGTGAGGGCTCTCTTCCTAGTTTGCGGATGGCTGTCTTCTTGCTGTGCCCTCACATGGCAGAGACCAGAGAGAGGAAGCAAGCTCTCTAATGTCTCTGCTTATGAGGGCATGAATCCCATCATGAGGGCACCACCCCCATAGCCTCATCTAAACCTAATTATCTCCCAATGGCCCATCTCCAAATAGGGCTTCAACATATAAATTTTGGTGGGGCACAACTCAGTCCGTAGTAAGTAGTTCAAGGATTCTCCATAAAATCTTGAAAGTTTGTTGGTGGATGCTCATGACAGGCTGTCTGTGTGCAGTGTCCACAAGAATGTCTAGTAGCACCTCCGCCTTAGGCCAGCTCTGTGACATTTACCACAGTAGACTTTGTCCAGTGTCAAGCACTCAGAGCTGCTTGGTCACCATACCCTCATCCTGCAGCATAGGAGCCCTCTCCCACTGACAGCTGAGACACAGCTGGAGAGAGGGATGAGCCTGAGAAGACACTGGTCAGCACCCCGCCCCCCTCAGGCAGCTCCTTGCTGTTGATTGCTGAATTCCTTGGCACTTTCTGACTATAACTGGCTTTATAGGCGGAAGCAACAAAACATAGTTTTGAAATTCAGGCTTGCCAGGGGGCTTATAATCTGAATATAATTACGTATATAATCTATTATTTTGTATTTGTATATAGTTAGGAAATATATATAAAATTAAATTAGAGTATATATGTATATAAAATTCCACTGTAGGTGGAAGAGATACTATTTTTATTATTCTTTTCAAAGTTGCCAGCCAAGCGATGGTAATTTATTACTTTGTTCAACAAATACTAAAAATTTGGTTGGCGAGGCACTGGGGATTAACCCAAAATGGCCCAAACAACTCACACAGTAGCGAGCAAGACATCTGTCAGCCAGCAGTTAAAAGCATCATTTGATGGTTGATAAGAGAGCTAAGTCAGGGGCTGGGAGGGCCACAAGAGCGACATCTAAATCAGCCTGGGATGTCTAATGCAGTGTCCCAGAAGCAGGGATGCTGCTTGAGTGGAATACCGAAGGCAGAAACAGCAAAGCAGGGGAGGAAGAGAGGGATGGCTCAGGATCAAGTAGAGGCAGGAATGTTGAGCCCAGCGTGTTGGGGGATTAGGATTCCCTGGGTCTGGCTGTGGGAAGTGATGGGAAATGAGGCTTCAGAGCAGTGGTTCTCCTATTTTAACTGCTTCAGAATCACTCGAGGTTCTGCTCATACACAGATTGCTGGGCCCCGCCCTAGAGTGTCTGGTTCAGTAAGTCTGGGTGGGGCCTGGGAATCTGCATTTCTGGCAGGTTCTGACAGGTGATGCTGCTGGTGCAGACTCCACACTTTGAGAACAACTGCTCTAGAGTTAGAAAGGAGGTGTAGACAGCTCAAGGCTCATTGCCAGCCAAGACTCTTGACCATGGCTCCACGGCTTTGAAGTTCAGTGCTCGGGGGAGTGGATCATGCTAATGACAGCAAAGACAGCAGTGAGTTTCGTTCCTTTCCTACTGTCCCACCTCTGCTGTGCTGGGTCCATTGCCTTGAAGCTTTCTTCATTCCTAATGTCTTCCTCTGTGGCCCTTCGGCCTATTCTGCCTTTGCTCCGGCAGTGTGTGTAAACACTGCAGCTCCAGGCTCCGCCATCCCTCACGTCTGGTAAGGAGACAAAGCTTTTACAAGTTGTCTTGTCGCAGGTGAGGGACCCTGAGGTGCCCCCACGCTGTCCCTAGACCCCATCCCCAACTTCTGATAAAAACTGTCCACTCTAGTGACCCTTTTCCTTCACATACGATGGAAACATGAGATAATCTCCCCACCACAAACATGACCCTATAACTTCTCACATGTGAAGAGCAAAAAATAACTGTTGGTCCCCGATTTCTTGGTTATATTAGCTCACTTACTTTGACAAGGGACTAATTTTTTATGTCATTGACAGATTGGAGACATTGGAATTAAAAGTAAGAGAGAAGATTCCAGTGAAAGAGAACACAAGATAAGCTTTGTTTTCTAACAGAGGTAATAACCTTGGCCCATTTGAAATATTAGATTCAACCATATAAAACTGCCATTTTGGTAGGTCAAAACAGTCAAATATTTGTAAATTTACATGATTCACTGTAACCATATATTCTAATTATATTAAATATGTATAGTTTTATGTATGTCTTAATTGTTTAAAATATCTCTATTATATATTCAATTATATATTCTAATTTTATATGTATATTCTAATTATATATAATAGATACTGATTAAATATATATCTTAATTATATATCTTCTAATTTTAAACATATTTCAACTATATATATATTTTAATATATTCTAATCATATATATCTGCAAATCATATATATCCTAATTAAATAGGTTAATTTTATATATATATATAAATTCAATTATTTATCTTCTAATTTGAAACCTATTGTAATTATAGTTGTATATGTGCATATAGATAGATACACACTAGGATATATGTAAAATTACAATTTATTTATATTAGAAGAGATGTGTACACATTCACTGACAATGGAATTCAAACTCTGACCTCTAATAAAATCAGGACCGTTACAGCTGGTCTTTTGTGGTTGCGATGCAGACATGTGTGAATTCCTGAGAGCATACCACCACCATGTGTCTTCTTGTGGAACTACGTGTGACCATCACAGCATCTTGCCTTAGAAGGGACTTGCAGTCACTCATTCACTAGTTTAATAAACATTTAACACCCACTATGAACCCTGCAGAGCTCAGTGATTTCCAGTCCGAAGCCTCTCTTGAGCTCTTAAGGGCAAACTCGCTCCATCCCCCAGGCACAGAATGTGAATGCGAGAAGCAGGCTGCAGGTAGGAAGTGAGTTGGAGAGTAAATGCCCCAGTGAGCAACTACTGCTCAGTTCTAGACAGTGGCTCCAAGAAGGGAGTATGGGCTCAGTATTTTTTCTAAGAGAAGCCAGAAATTCAAATGTTGGTGTGCAAATCACTGATTTTTAAATAACGACCAATTCTAATTATTCCCAAATACTATGAGCCAACATTATGCATCTGCAGGCTATATTCAGCCCACACCCTGCCAGGTTTGAACCGCATGTTTGTATTTTGTAAATCCCTTTCCTTTAGTGTCCTTTCACAAGTGAGATGAGGTAGATGTTGACACCTGGAGATGCAAAAATAGACACAGTACTCTCACTAGGTCAGTTTGCCCTACAAAAATGGCAATTTCCTAATACCTACATTCATCCTAATATCTAGAAAGAGAATGTTCTAGATGTGTAATTAGCATGCCATTCTAGCATACTCACTGACTCTGTTCTGGAACAATTTTAACAGTCTGCCAGTCTTGACTGGCAGATTCTTACAAGCCCCAGGATAGAGACTGAGTGATGAAGAGGAACCATAAGGAGCCAGGCAGTCACAATAATCCCCTTATCAACGACATAAGAATCTCCTTAATCACATGTCACTATCCATGTGGGTGTTAAATTGGTAGAGGAAAAAGTGCTCTAAGATAGAAACAACTACATTCCACATTGTGTTGGTGGCCAGATTACCTATTCACTGTGACTAGTATCAGGAGAATTGGAACTGGTAAAATTGAATTAGAACCCACAACATGACTAAAATTGATCAGAATGACAATATGAAGTGTTGGTGAGGATGTGGAGCAACTGGAGTGCTCACACATTGCTGGTGGGTGTGTAAACTAGTACAAAGTTTGGAAAATGGTCTGGCATTGTCTTATTACATAAACTGGACAGATGCATACCTTATGATTAGCAATTCTGTTCCCAGATATATACCCAAAAGAAGTGTATATGTCCACTAAAATACATGTATAAAAATGTTCTTAGCAACCTTATTCATAATAGCACAAAACTGGAAATAATCAAATGTTCATCAAGAATAAAATGGATAAATAAATTATGCCATAGTTATATGCAATTGAATGTCATATAGTAATTTTTTTAAAAAAGGAATGCAACACAGATACTGATATATTCAAAAAGATGGCTAAATCTCAAAGATATAATGATGAGTTTAAAAAGCCAGACTAAAAGAGTACATAAATGTATGATTACAATCGTATAAAATTAAAGGCCAGGGAAAATTAATCTACAGTGATAGAACTTAGAATACTGGTTATTTCTGGGTACAGGGAGGTATCCTAGGGGGTGACACAAAAGAGCCTTCTGAGATGTTGGAAATGTTTTATTTTAATTTTTTAAATTTGGGTGTGGCTAAATAGGTATAGACAAATGTAAATATTTATTGAAATATACATGTAAGACTTGTGTACTTTACTGAATGATTATCATAACTAAATTTTTAAAAGATTAAACAAATTAGAAACCTCATAGGCATAGGCAATTTGGAGCTGGATGTGTTAGCAAAATAGTGGCTCTCATTAAATTTTATATGGAATCATCCAGGCTTTTAACCTTACAAAAAATCCCCAAGACCTTGGAAAGTGACCTACAAACTTGCACCCCACTGTAACCCTTCAGAGAGAAAAGGACACACCATGGTTGATCTACTAAATTAAGAGGGCATCAGCACTCCGAGACAAACACTTCTGGCTCACCCTGAGGGGGCGATTTCCCTCATCCTCACTGAAGGAAATGGTATTAGCTTTCTATTACTACTCTAACAAATCACCACAAACTTTGTGACTTAAAACAATACAAGTTTATTACCTTATACTTCCAGAGCTCAGAAGTCCTAAAAAAGCAAGGTGTTGGCAGGACTTCATTCCCCCTCAGGCTCTAGGAAAGAGTCTGCTTTCTTGCTGTTTCCAGCCTCCAAAGGTCACCTGCATTCCTTGGTTCATGGCCCCTTCCTCAAGTTACTCCAACCTCTGCTGCTGTCCTCACATCTCCTACTGTCCCTCTGGCCCTCCTACCTCCTTCCTCTATGACCCTGGTGCTTACATCGAGCCCAAATCTTCCCATCTCAGGATCCTTAATTTAGTTACATCTGCAAAGTCCATTTTTCCACGTAAAGCAGCATATGCACAGGTTCCCAGGATTAGGATGTGGACAGCTTGCGGGGGATGGGGGACATTCATCTGTCTACCACAGAAAGCTTCATGGAAAATTGAGATGATTTGCAGGTGAGGGGGGTTTTAAACATAATGTGGCATACACAGAGATGTTTTGCTCAGATCCTCCTTCAAGAAGAACTCACTGTCCAGCTGAGAAGACTATGGTGAGCTGATAGCCTCCAGGTGTTAGCTCTTCCAGTCAGCTTCAGCTTTCAAGTGGAGGGGATCCTCTTTTTAGAACAGCCCCTACTATGGTTTGAATGTGTCCCCTCCAAAATTCAGGTTGAAACTTAATCACCAATGTGAGGCCGGGTGCCGTGGCTCACGCCTGTAATCCTAGCACTCTGGGAGGCCAAGGCAGGCGGATCGCTCGAGGTCAGGATTTTGAGACCAGCCTGAGCAAGAGTAAGACCCCCATCTCTACCGAAAATAGAAAGAAATTAGCTGGACAACTGAAAATATATATAGAAAAAATTAGCCAGGCATGGTGGTGCATGCCTGTTGTCCCAGCTACTTGGGAGACTGAGGCAGAAGGATTGCTTGAGCCCAGGAGTTTGAGGTTGTTATGAGCTAGGCTGATGCCACAGCACTCTAGCCCGGGCAACAGAGCAAGACTCTGTCTCCCAAAAAAAAAAAAAAAACCCGCCAATGTGATAATGTTAAGAGGTGGGGCCTTTAGGAAGTAATTAAGTTATAAGGGCTGGTGAATGGGTTTAAGGCCTTTATAAAGCCCTTTTTGCTCTTTCACTCTTCTGCCACATGAGGCCATAGTATTTGTCCCCTTTTGCCCCACCATCCCTTCCATCATGTGAGGACACAGCAACAAGGTGACATCCTGGAGGCAGAGAGCAACCTTCGCCAGACACCAATGCCGAGTGCCATAATCTTGAACTTCCAGCCTCTGGAATTGTGAGAAATAAATTTCTATTGTTTATTAATTACCCAGCCTGTCGTTTTTGTGATAGCAGCACAAACAGGCTAAGACATCCCCCAACCAATAATTGATCAGGACAGTGATGCAAGGACCTGGCCATTTCTGCCCCACCGAGGGTCACCTCTAAAGAACAATATTTGTTCCAGGGTTCCCCATTAGACTAGAAAGGACTTTGTCAGGTCGATATCGCAGGCTGATGGCTCTCTTTCCCAATCCTTCTTCCTCCCACTTCGTTTTACAAGTGTTATTTTGAATGAGACTCCATTTTGAAATTCTGACTCTGTTTCAGCCTGTGATTCCCTGAGAATCCAACATGTGACATATGACCAGAGAATACCATTAAGACGTTGCTTGAAAAGCAAATGTTACAGTTTAAAATGTCTTAGAATAATGCTGCCAATAGAAATCAAATATTAGCCACCTGTGTAATTTTAAATTTTCTGGTGTACACATTTTTAAAAGGAAACAAAACAGGTGAAAATTATTTTTAAATATATTTTATTTAACTCAATATATCTGAAATATCGATTCAACATATCAATATAAAAAATAATCAGTGAGATACCTCGCATTCTCTTTTGTACTAAATTTTTGATATCTGGTATAAATCTTACACAGTACTTACAGCATACCTCAATTTGGACTAGCCACATTTCAAGTACTTCCAAAGAGGAGAGAGGTGGTAAAAAAAAAAAAATTAGAGAAATTGAGAAGTATTGTAGACAAAGGAAAAGGTGTTTGTATTTACAGCATGAATGAATACAATTGCCTCCTCTAGAGGCTCTGACTAGAAAATAGTAGCTGTATCACCCGCAGCTCTCCTCTTTTACTTTTTTATTGAGTTATAACACCCCTCATTTTCATCACCATCATATACCAAACTTTGGTTTGCTTCCCCAAATTCACAACAATCTGGGCACTTGATACATAGTTGTCCTCTCCATTTCTACTCTTGTCACCAGGCAGAACAATGGATATCTTTATGGCCTATGTGGATAGCCCATCCAGTATTCTCTGAGTACATCTTCATTCTGCCAGGCAGGGGTAGATAGTCATTAACCTCATTGGCATTCTTGAAAATTATGGGCCTTTTTGCAAAGGAAAATGTACATAAATAAAATTTTGCATATCATTTCACGGTGTTCGCAATACTCCTGGAGCTATTTATAGCCCCCGGGTTAAGAGCCTCTGTTATTTAGTTTGTTATTTCTTTCATGGAACAAAGTCCAAATTCCTTTGTGTATCATACAAGGCCTTCCATGATCCAACCCCTGCCTTCCTCTCTCATCTCGTCTCCTGCTGCCTCTCGTTTGCACTTTTCAGAGGGCTACATGGATTCTTTTGTGATTACCTTAACTCATTGTGCTATTTCATACTTCTGCACATTTGCACATGTTTTTCTCTCTACCTAGAATGTTTCCTCACTACCCAGGTGAACTCCTCTGCAGCTCAGGCGTCAATTTGGAGCAACCTTCCCTGACTCACCCTCGGTTCCCAGTTCATTAATTCAATAACTTCTGTTGTGCATTCACTCTCACTTCCATCCTAGCAGTTGTTACCTTGTGATATATTTATTGGTTTAAATGTCTTTTTTCCTCCATAAATCTGTGAGCACCTTAAGGGTAGAGAGAGCATTTTATACATTGTATCCTATCACTTTGCATTGTATACGAAATATAATTGGTGTTTAACGAACGGTGATAAAATATTGCTTAAACAGTGAAAGCTGGCACATATGTAAAAATTTTTAATATATATTAATTTTTACATTAAGGATGTTTAACTAGTTCTTGAAGTAAATTTTGTTTTCTGAATAAAGCACATTTTCCTCTAGGAGATAATCCCTTTCTGAAAAGGCATTTGTAAGTCCAGTCATGTGATGTATAAAGACACTACATGCAACAGAAGAAACAGAAGTGCTCAGGTAAGTCAGGAAATGATTTATGATTCATTGAAATGGGGAATTTTTAACATAACAATGGCAAGTACTTTTATTTTAATTAGGTTTGTTGTATTATTATATAATTAGAAATTATATCATCCTATAGTCAAAACTTGCAGTAAACTGTTAAAATTTGTAATTTCTAATACTCTTTAGTGTGCATTTCTTTTGGACATAATAAGTTCTTCTGACAAATCTGGTGTTCTGAAAAATTGAGCAGGAAAGACTTATGGAGAAAAATGGGGCTATGAGCAGAATACTCATAACCTTCACAACTTTGTAACCAGAGGCCTTCTTTACAAAAGCAATACAGTTGTCCTCCATTTAACCTTGGGGGATATGTTTCAAGACCTCCAGCAGATGTCTGAAATAGCAATATACTACATATATTATGATATTCCTATACATACATATCTATGATAAAGTTTAGTTTATAAATTAGGCACAGTAAGACATTAACAACAATAATAAAATGGAACAATTACAATATATTATAATAAAAGTTGTATGAATGTGCATGCTCTCTCTCTCTCTCTTATTGTACTGTACTCACCCTTCTTGTGATGATGTGAGACGACACAATTCCTGTGTGATGAGATGAAGTGAGGTGAATGACGCAGGTATTGTGATTTAGTGTTAGGCTACTGCTGACTTCCTGTATTTCTGAATCTGTATAACCATCCCTTACCTACAGTAAATGGCTTAGTATCTGTCACGTGTTTCAGGGGATCCCTTGCTGAAGTCTCCACATAGGCTCAATGCTTTCTGGTGCAACAGATTGTCATCATCTGGATCATGTTGACTGTTCATGTCTTCCACCCACAAATTTAATGCCTTTTCTGTCTTAACTAAGCCCTTATCATGCACTGTGGCCATAACTTTTGCAGTTTGAGGTGTGACAGCAAAACTACCACAAATTTCTTTTCCCTTCTTCACAGTTTCACAGATGGAAGATTTGTGCTTACTGCAGATCTTAGCAATCTCAGCATACAATTTTTTTTCTTTCCTTATCAAGTCAAGAACTCTCACCTTTTCACTGAAAGGAAGCATGTTATGGCTTCTCTTTGGCATATCCAAATAGCCGACGTCACTACTCTTGCACTTTGGTGCCATTATTAAGTAAAATAAGGGTGACTTGAACACAAGCACTGAGATACTACGACAGTCAATTTGATAACCGCTGCTAAGGGCAGTATATACAGCATCTATATGCTGGACAAAGAGAGTGTTCACATCCTAGGCAGGATAGAGCAGACAGCACGAGATTTCATCACACTACTCAGAATGGCGAGCAATTTACAATGTATGAAGTGTTTATTTCTGGAATTTTCCATTGAATATTTTGGGACCATGGTTGATCACGAGTAACTGAAATAGTGGAAAACAAAAGCATGGGTAAGAGGGAACTACTGTAATTGTCATCTTGCAGTAATAATTTAGCCAGGACTCCCAGAATATCCCTCAGAGGATATTTTAAAATGCAGGAAATAGATTGTGGAAATGCTGGATTACACTCAGAGACAATGTAGATGGAATGGAGCTCTGAGCTGGTAGCCGTTCTTAAGGCAGGCATAGGAAGAGGTACAATCACCGTGTACAAGTCACGTAGGCACTCATTTTTCCTTTTGAACTTAAAAGGCTCCTTCCTGGGTAGCAGCCATCTGAGAGTTTTTTCTTTCATGTCCTGCTGATGTTTTAATTCTGATCACATTAATATGGCTCCCTGTGCCTAGGAAAAAATTGTGCATAAGCCAACATAATTTCCACTTATTGGGCAATAGGAATATTTGCTACAGTAAAACATAATTTCTTTTGAAAAGGGGAAAGCAATCATTCTCCATTTCTCATCAGAAAATCATAAACTTCCATAATTTGATGTCATTACACATTTAACCTTTGGGAATTTGTGAGGCAGAAGCTCCTTAAAATTGCTACTCCAAAAAAGGATTGTGGATACTATTTTAGACATCAGCCAGGTGGAAACCGTAACTACTAACAATTCCTCCTCCAGTTCCAAGAAACTTACCCCCTTTACTAGAAACAACGTACTTTTTTCTTCTGGATCCTACAATCAGTTCCATAGCTAACCCCATAGCATAATAAAAACATATTTTACTTATGATGTAGAAATTATTAGAAGATGGAAACCATACAAGTAATTTGAATAGAAAAAAATAACATGAAGTAATGCTAACTCTTAAAAGGTAGTTAACTACTAAAAGGGATTTTAAAAAAAGAGACTTTCAGTCCTATAGAAATAGCAATTGCAGAAAGCAGCTGCTACTTCTAGGGCTGTGAGAATGTGAACATGGAGGGAACTGAGAAACTGAGGCAAGGGCTACATGCCCTGGCAGGCTGAGTGAGAGTCACACCTCTGCAGAGGGTGTGGTTACCACAGGCACATGCATCCCACCAGAGCAGCTTGTTGAAAGGAGTTTCTGTGCCTCAGTTGGCACAGAAACTTCTGGAAAGTGTGAAAGAAAACTGGCCCATTCACCAGAAGATGGATTTAATACAAATAAAAAGAAATAAAGAAACTGACCCATACTAGGAACATGCTTAGATGTAGGGAAACCTACTGAAGGGTGCAGGGTATAGCTAGTGCAATGGACCACTAGTTGGAGGAGAAGGAGCAGAACGTCAGCGGGTGGAACAGAGACCTTCCAGGGGGCCCACAGACAGGGAAGGAGCACTGAACCTAACTGAGCCAGGCCACATGCATGCTGATTGGGGGCTGTGGCACCAAAATGTGGCACACTGAAAGCAGGAAAAAAGTCTCTTCTATGGGTCCTGACTTTGCGGTGTCCTCCTGTATCTTCTATTGGCAAAACCTAATATTGAGCCAGCAAACAAGAGAGACATATCTGTAGAGTTCAACTCCAATATCCTAAAGGAGAGCAAAGGAGAGTAGATTTGGAACTGAAAGGCAATACATTAAAATCCAAATCTTTGACTCAGCATCCATGTACCCTTCTACACACATTTCAACTTCTGTGCAAGAAAGCAACCCTGTATTCCACTTAACATGATGCTGCTATTCTTTTGCAAGGGTGTTCATCCTCTCCCCCGAGTGAGATGTATAGTGCCAATGATCACTGTATCCATCACTGACTATACTCAGTATTCCACAAATTCAGTCACAGCCCCCCAAAATATTCTATTACCTGAAACTAAATTGTGGCCGGGCACAGTGGCTCACAACTGTAATCCTAGCACTTTGGGAGGGTGAGGTCAGAGGATGGCTTGAGGCCAGAAGTTCGAGACCAGCCTGAGCAACAACAAGAGACCCCATCTCTACAAAAAATAAAAAAACATTATCCAGGCATGGTAGCACATGCCTACAGTCCCAGCTACTTGGGAGGCTGAGGTAGGAGGATGGCTTGAGCCCAGGAATTCGAGGTTGCAGTGAGCTACGACGATGTCACTGCACTCAAGCCTAGGCAACAGAGTGAGACACGGTCTCAAAAAATAAAGAAAAGGCTAAATTGTAAAGTTAATATCCCCCAAACTTGAAAATAAATGATGAGGGAGCTAGCCAAGATAAAGAAACAGGGTGAGATTGACTCTTCTGAGTGAATATCTATATATCTCCATATATATATAAAATACCTATAAAACATCAGTTTACAAGACATTAGACACTAGGCAACAGAGAACTCTGATTACTGAGAAACAGGGAACAAATAGGGTAAGACTATGGCTGCCCAACTTCGTGCCTTCAGAAGATTTCCAGACCAGGATGCAGATTCCTGGAATTGAGGAAAAAGAAAGGTGATTATCCAGAAAGGCAAAGTTAGCTAACGTTCACAGGGCAGAGTGCTGGAGAGGAGAGTGATCTGTGCAGGGTCCTCAAGTAACAGACTGCTGATGAGTGCCTGCATGTGAGGAAACTACCCAAGGCCAAAGAAAGAGCCACTGATGAGAACAGAGGAAACAGTACTCGGCACTCATACAGGGCCGGAACTAGAGTGTGTTCTCACCAGCCATATTGGAAAACCTCAAGATTCACAGAACATTGAAGAGAGTACACAGAAGGGTCTTGCCTCGGTAGCGGAAAATAATTAGCCCTCCACTGGCCACTGCTTCTGTCCTCCCTAACAAATCTTGAAAGTAAATCCCCCAAAATCAAATTTTTCCAAGCAAATCAACTGAGTCCCAGAAAAAAACTCAAAAATATATACAGGAATGCAAAAATATCCAGCACCCAAAAAGGTAAAATTCACAATGTCTGGCATATATAATCAAAAATTACCAGTCATGCGAAGAAGTAAGAAAATACATTCCACAATGAGGAGGTAAATCAATCAATCAAAAGTAATCCAGGCCGGGCGCGGTGGCTCACGCCTGTAATCCTAGCACTCTGGGAGGCCGAGGCGGGCAGATTGTTTGAGCTCAGGAGTTTGAGGCCAGCCTGAGCAAGAGCGAGACCCTGTCTCTACTAAAATTAGAAAGAAATTAATCGGACAACTAAAAATATATAGAAAAAATTAGCCAGGCATGGTGGCGCATGCCTGTAGTCCCAGCTACTCCGGTGGCTGAGGCAGGAGGATCACTTGAGCCCAGGAGTTTGAGGTTGCTGTGAGCTAGGCCGCTGCCACGGCACTCTAGCCAGGGCAACAGAGTGAGACTCTACCAAAAAAAAAAAAAAAAAAGAGCAATCCAGACTGACAGACACATGCAAATTAGCAGACAAGAACAATAAAATGTTTATTATAATTGTATTTCCTGTGTTTAAAAAATCAGTACATGAAAGATATAAAAAAAGAACCAATTGAACATCTAGACATAAAAACTCAGTGTTGGAAAGAAAAAATATACTGGATGAGGTTAATGGCAGATTAAACGTTGTAGAAGAAAAGATTAATAAACTTTAAGACATAGCAATAGAAACTATCTAAAGTGAAACACAGAAAAATAGATCCAAACACAGTGAGCAGTAGGACAATTTAAAAAGACCTAAGAAACATAAACTTGGAGCTCTCAAAAGAAAGGAGAGAGATGACAGAACACAAAATACATCTGAAGAAATAATGGCAGAATATTTTCCAAATTTGAAAACTGTAACACCATAAAACCAAGAGGCTCGGCAAACCTCAGGCATAAGAAGAAAACCACACCAAGGCAAATCAAAATGAAGCTACTCAAAATCATTAATAAAGAGAAAATTATTAAAGCATCCAGAGAAAAATTAATGTTAAGTGCAGGGGCTGTGGCACTGATACACATGCATACAAGGCAGTGCAGGTAGCCAACAGAATTTGGTGGGATTAGGGAAGAAGGCGACATTTAAGCCAAGTCTTCCACATATTCATTCTTCCCATAAATGTATTCTTTCAGCACGTCTCTGGCAACTCGCCTCTGCTCCATGCAAGGGGCAAGGCACATGCGAAAGCACATCCCAGGAGTCTCTGCAGGAACAGCTGGCAATGAGTTGAGAGCTCATTAGGAGAGCCTCAAGAGCCAGAGTGAACAGTGGTCCTCCGCCTCCCACAGGCACAGAGGAAACTCACAACACAGCACTCTAACGCCCCTGAAGTTAGCCTAGAACTCACCAAATTGCAGCACTGGTGCCCTCCGTGGGAGCCCATTTATTTTCAAGACTTGGGGCTCCCTTCTCCCATAACTAGGTCCAGGTGTCCTTGCAAGTTCTGGAAGCTGCCATTGCTCTCTATTTACCTGTGATCTTTTCTCTCTGGAATTCAGTTTATCAAGTTTTGTCTGCATGCATTGTTTCTCAAAAGCCCCCTAGGAATGTAAAATTTTGATTTTTATGGAATTTTCTTGTTGCTATCCTGAGAAACCTTCTTTGTGTTATACATCTTTGCCAGAAGTGGAAGTCCTTTCACCTCCACAACTTTTGTTACGAAAA
Organism: Avahi laniger; assembly: GCA_963575035.1. Lineage (NCBI taxonomy): Eukaryota > Metazoa > Chordata > Mammalia > Primates > Indriidae > Avahi > Avahi laniger. The sequence continues at coordinate 26,049 of CAUYSK010128269.1, forward strand.
TAGCAAAGAAAATTTGAAACAATAGTAAACATCCATCTTACTGTGTAGGAGATGTACTCTGTGAATTCCAAATTCTGAGACACATTTAATTTAAGGATGCGGTAAAGAATTGTGTAGCTGCACTCAACAACTATAAGAAAAGGACCTGATAAACACATTGCCTGTTAATGAATGAGCTCTTGAGAGGATACTGTTGCTGCTTCTGTTTCCCCGAGATAATTAGAGTGAAGGAAGTGGAATTCCAAGCAGCTCAGAGGTAAATGAGATAAAGACAAGATGGTTCCCTAACCATTTCTTCTGCCACTGCACTGATAGATTATCCCTAAAACAACCAGAATAGTAAAGAGCATAGCCCAGTGTTGCTGGATGTAACTTTGTCAAATACCTCCCATGTGCCAGGTATTGTACTATAAGGGCTTTACAGACATTATTTCATTCGATCCTCCTAAAACCTTATGAGGTAGGTACTAATGTACCCATTTTACAGATGGGAAAATTAAGGCTTAGAGCTGTTAGTGTGCTCAAGGTTTGCAAAGTTAAAAAATGGTAGCAAAAATTGTGAAATGACTTTCTCCATCAATTTGCTTGTCTTCGCCATTGTAGTGGAGAGGAAAAATTTTTAATTCTCTACTTTGTTAAATGAAAACTAAAAGTGTAAGATTCATGGATTGTATCAATGTCAATTTCCTGGTCATGATATTGTACTGTATAACTATAGTTTTGCAAGATATTACCTTTGGGAGAAATTGGGTAAAGGGTACATGAGATCTCTATTATTTCTTACAATGGCATGTTAATTTAGAATGATTTCAAAATAAAAAGTTTAATTTAAAAAAAACTAAAATTGTCCCACAAATGACTTCTTTTATACCTTTTTGAGAGATGATACAATACTTTGGGCAATGCAACAAGAAAACTGAGGGAGGATTTAATAATGATTATTGATTTCATTATTACTTCATCCATTTAGGCATTCCATCCTTATTCTGTTGTCCCATTATTTTAGTATTTTTAAAGTATAGCTTGGAATTATTGAGTAATGATGGAATAATTCATAGGGTGATAAAATAGCAAAATATTATAACATTGAGGGGAAGATCCCAAAAAGGTAGCTTACATCCCAAAAGATAGCTTAGATTATAAAAGGACCCAATGGACCCAACAGTAATTGCTAGATAGAATTAATTTTACTATGTATGTATATATACATATATATATTTAAGAAAATTTTCTCTTGGTTCTTGGAAGATCTCTAATAAAGAATAAAAGTCATTGAAATATCAATTGCAAATATTTAGAAATCCTCCATAAAGAAACTCAGAAACTAAAATTAGGTCTAGTGGTCCACAATGGTGTACTGAGGGTTAAGATAGAAATCCAAACTCTACAGGGCTTATGCCTGACCAAGCACCATCCTCCAAACACACACTTCCCTAGCCACTTTCTGTATCTCATCCTGCTCACTCTCTCTGCTCCAGCCACACTGGCCTTCGCCCATTCCATGTTCAGGCTTGCCACTGGCCACTGCACAAGCTGCTCCACCTTGAGGGGAGTCTTCGTTGACTCCCTAGTTTAGGTCAGTTTCCCTTTGATAAGCTCTTACAGAACGGAGTTGGTTATCTTTGGAGTACCCTCTGCATTTGTAACTATTCATTCACTAAAGGACTCTATTTCCTGATGTCTGTGTTCCCCTACTAAGCCAAAGCCCCATAAAAGGAGGTCCATTTCCGTTTTCATGCACTATTGTATCCACAGGTGTCAGCATTTACCCTCTCTCTGTCCCGAGACCCCTTTAAAACTGCAGTCCCCAACCTCTATGGCCCGTTAGGAACGAGACTCTGTGGGAAAGCCAGCAAAGCTGCCTCAGTTTACAGCCACTCCCCATTGCTCACATCATCACATAAGCTCCATCTCCTGTCAGATCAGTGGAGGCATTAGATTCTCATAGGAGTGGGAACTCTACTGTAAACTTTGCATGCGAGGAATCTAGGTCGCGGCTCCTTGTGAGCATCTAATGCCTGATGATCTGAAGTGGAGCTGAGATGGTGATGCTAGTGCCGAGGAGCAGCTGCAAATACAGATCATCATTAGCAGAGAGGTTTGCACAATAAATATAGTGCACTTGAATCAACCCGAAACCATCCCCACCCAACGCCCTGGTCTATGGAAAATTTGTCTTCCATGAAACTGGTCCCTGGTGCCAAAACAGTTGGGGCCCACTGCTTTAAAATTATGAAAAGGAATAAAGTAGAAAGCAGAGGATCAAAATGACAGGATGTGGGCCTAATGTAGTCTGTAGATGTGCAATGTTGTCTCACAGGATTTAGAAAAACATTTAACATCATTTTTATCAAAAAATCAGGAATTCTGGCTGGACGCAGTGGCTCACGCCTGTAATCCTAGCACTCTGGGAAGCCGAGGCGAGCGGATTGTTTGAGCCCTGTTGTTCGAAACCAGCCTGAGCAAGAGTGAGACCCCATCTCTACTAAAAATAGAAAGAAATTAATCAGACAACTAAAAATATATAGAAAAAATTAGCCGGGCATGGTGGCGCATGTCTGTAGTCCCAGCTACTTGGGAGCCTAAGGCAGGAGGATTGCTTGAGCCCAGGAGTCTGAGGTTGCAGTGAGCTAGGCTGATGCCACGCACTCACTCTAGCCCGGGCAACACAGTGAGACTCTGTCTGAAAAAAAAAAAAAAAAACCAGGAATTTTTACATCAAGACTTGAATTTCCAGCTTCTCTTGATAAAAAAAAATTGGGCCCGCATTCCATTGAACTGTCTAGAGCTGAGCAGTGGCCGACACAGTTATGTGGGACATTTATCTCAAATTCACTTCCTACCCCCAAGCTCGCTTCTTAGATTTCCATTCCTTGCCTCAGGGAAGCTGTTATCCCCAAAGACTCTCGAACAGGCTTGGCTTTAAAATCATTGTGCTCTTCAAGGACTGTGGTAGGTGTTTTAAATAAATGCTTGGTGAAAGGATAAATTAGTGACCACAGCTCTTATGAGATAACATGCAGCTATGCCACAGTGCCATGTTCAGCTGCAGTGTCACACAAGAACACAAGGTGGGTTGTGCTCTCTGAAATTTTCATAAATACAGCATGGCTGGCGATGCTCTGTCCTAAATAGGATGAATCATCCCACGCATGCTAAAGAGATGGCAACTACCAATGACCAACAGCAACACACCATGCATCATCCTGAAGGGCCACAGAGGAAGACATTAGGAAGGAAGGAAGCTTCAAGGTAATGGACCCAGCACAGCAGAGGTGGGACCGCAGGGAAGGAACGAAACTCACTGCTGTCTTTGCTGTCATTAGCATGATCCACTCCCCCTGAGCACTGAACTTCAAAGCCGTGGAGCCATGGTCAAGAGTCTTGGCTGGCAATGGGCCTTGAGTTGTCTACACCTCCTTTCTAACTCTAGAGCAGTTGTTCTCAAAGTGTGGAGTCTGCACCAGCAGCATCACCTGTCAGAACCTGCCAGAAATGCAGATCCCAGGTCTCATCCAGACCTACTGAACCAGACACTCTAGGGCAGGGCCCAGCAATCTGTGTATGAGCAGAACCTCGGGTGATTCTGAAGCAGTTAAAATAGGAGAACCACTGCTCTGAAGCCTCATTTCCCGTCACTTCCCACAGACAGACCCAGGGAATCCTAATCCCCCAACACACTGGGCTCAACACTCCTGCCTCCACTTGATCCTGAGCCATCCCTCTCTTCCTCCCCTGCTTTGCTCTTATTCTGTCTTTGGTATTCCACTCAAGCAGCACCCCTGCTTCTGGGACACTGCATTAGACATCCCAGGCTGATTTAGATGTCGCTCTTGTGGCCCTCCCAGCCCCTGACTTAGCTCTCTTATCAACCATCAAATGATGCTTTTAACTGCTGGCTGACACATGTCTTGCTCACTACAGTGTGAACTGTTTGGGCCATTTTGGGTTAATCCCCAGTGTCTTGCCAACCGAATTTTTAATATTTGTTGAACGAAGTAATAAATTACCATCGCTTGGTTGGCATCTTTGAAAAAAGTAATAATAATAGTATCTCTTCCACCTACAGTGCAATTTTATATACACATACATCCTAACTTAATTTTATATATATTTCCTAACTATATATAAATACAAAATAATAGATTATATATGTAATTATATACAGATTATAAGCCCCCTGCAAGTCTGAATTTCAAAACGATGTTTTGTTGATTCTGACTATAAAGCCAGTTATAGTCAGAAAGTGCCAAGGAATTCAGCAATCAACAGCAAGGAGCTGCCTGAGGGGGGCGGGGTGTTGACCAGTGTCTTCTCAAGCTCATCCCTCTCTCCAGCTGTGTCTCAGCTGTCAGTGGGGGAGGGCTCCCATGCTGCAGGATGAGGGCATGGTGACCAAGCAGCTCTGAGTGCTTGACACTGGACAAAGTCTACTGTGGTAAATGTCACGGAGCTGGCCTAAGGCGGAGGTGCTACTAGACATTCTTGTGGACACTGCACAGAGACAGCCTGTCATAAGTATCCACCCACAAACTCACAGAGTGTTTTGGATAATTCATGAGTGCAGAATACAGGGTCAATATATTAATGTCAATTCTCTGTCTATATACTAGCAACAATTGGAAATTTAAAAAGCAATATGCTTTACAATAGCATCAAAAATATGAAATGCTTAGAGATACATTTATCAAAAGATGTGCGAGACTTGTGCACTTAAAAACTACAAAACATCACTCAGAGAAATTTAAAAAGTCTTGAATAAATGGAGAAATTTACTGTGTCCATAGATTAAAAGACTCATGTTTGCTGAGACTGCAGATATTTAGAAGCTTCGATTTGATTTTACCCCTGCCTTGTCTCACTCTCCGATATTTGTCTTTGTATCTTCAGTGCCTAACTCTGTGTGTGGCACAAAGTAATTTAGTATTCACTGAATAAATGAACAAGCAATAAGGATTAAATGTCTTATAGAAAACAGGGAGCATATGAGTATATAAGTATAGGAAAGGCTCACAACTACCTAGGAGTGCTATAAAAGGCTTTCGTCAAGATGGACTAGGAATTCTATAAGCTGTGATGAGAAGAGGAACATTAGACAACAGTAGTCTTGTTTTGAGTGAGTAAAATAGCATTCATCCGCTGTAGCTTGGGGGTCATTTTGTGCAAGACAATGACTGAAACACTTTAGGAATATGGCCCGAGCTCATGTACTGAAGGACTTTCTACTTTATGCTAAGCAATTTAGATTTCATTCTTCAGAATCAAGATAGAGAAGGGTGCATTAAATATATTTAAGTAGGGGGATGCACTCATTCAATATTTTGAAATATTTGTTAAATACCTGCTCTGGACCAAAGCTTGTGCTCAATGCTGGGATAAAACTGATAAACACAGGAACAGTCATCTCTGCTTCAGTTTTAAAACTGTAGTAGCTAACTCTGAGAACCATCTTTGTACCAGGCACAGAATCAAATTTTTTATTTGTGTTCTTTACAACAGCTTTATAAGGTGGTTGTTGTTATTAACTTTCCTAAATGTGAATAAACAGAGTTAAAGAAATAAAGAAATGAGAGTCTCATTTAAACGCAGGCCAAATGACTTAATTTTTTGAGTTAAAATTAACAAAAAATTAAAAGCACATATTTAAAATGTACAGTTCAATGAATTTTGACAAATGTATACATTTTTTTCACCACCACCAAGACATAAAACATTTCCCTCATCCCAAAAGATTCCTTTGTATCCCTTCCTAACCATTGATCTGCTTTCCAAATTATAGATTAGTCTATTCTAGTTTCTTATAAATAGGATCATAAATTTTGTACTCTTGCGTCTAGCTTCTTTGACTCAGTATGAATTTTTAGTTTCATCCACGTTGTGGCGCCCATCTCTAGTTCATTTTTATTACTGCTGAATTCAGACTTCTAAGAGACTTTAAACAAATAATCATCTAATTAAGCATTTAATTACAACAACATTAAGTTAACCTGAGGATAAGTAACAAGTGAAAATATATTACCCTGTTTGTTGACAATTAAATCAATACCTACTTAGGTATGCATTGGGGACTATAGGGTCAGGATTGAGATTGTTAAAATAAATGTAAGACCCTTATATCCTCACGTTACGTTTCTAATTTTTTTTTAATCTGTCCAGGTGATTCGGGAAGTGCTCTTCATTGGCTCTATGCCTACGCTCTACACTTTGCATTAGAAAGCCTCGTAAGGCGCATGTCCCTCTCCTGGCAAGTATCTACAACAGCAGCCTCCACCGGCACCGCCCCCTTCACGCAGGCGGAACAAGCGTGCGCACCTTGGACAAGGCACCTGCCCTGGCCCGCCCAATCCTGGGTGCCGCGGTGCACGTGGGTGCCGCGGTGCACGTGACCCCCGCGGCGCCCAGTCCTCCCTCCGCGGTCCGGCCCCGCCCACTGTCCGCGCACGCGGGGCCTCAGCTGCCCCAGCTCCCGAGCAGCTCCCGAGGAACTCCCGAGGGCCAGCCTGCGCCTGCGTGGTGGGCGGAACGAAGAACGCAGCAGCTGCGAAGCTGGGCGGGCTGGCGGGCTGCGCCACTGGGGCGCAGCGTCTCGGTGGGCCTGTAGCGAAACCGGGAAGGCAAGCTTTCCTCCCTCTACTGCCGAAAGTAAAGTTCCGCGGCGCTCCCGCGTCTTCGCCGCGGCTGCTTGGCCGTCGCCGTCAGTGAGCAGCAGTCCTGCGTCAGGGCCTTGCTCCCTCCCCCCCGCGCGGGCCCTCGACGCCATGGACGCGACGGCGCTGGAACGGGACGCCGTGCAGTTCGCCCGCCTGGCCGTGCAGCGCGACCACGAGGGCCGCTACCCTGAGGCTGTGTTTTACTACAAGGTAGGGTCCGGAACCGCCGCTTCGGTCGGAATCGCTCCAGTGGGAGTCCGGCAGGGTCTAGTTGCCGAGGCGACCAGGCCCACTGGCTTTGATCTTCCTTCGCTCTCCTCCTCCTTCCCCGCAAGCCTCTTCCACCCCGTCGGGGGGCGGAGGCCGGACACGTCCCACGCCCACCGGGGCTCCTGCGACTGTGGGGAGGCTTAGTTGCGGCTTCGGAGCCACCGCTTCTCTGGCTGCAGTCTGGGCTGGCAGATGCCCCCCGTAGACCTGCTTATGGAGCGGTAGTTAGTAGCCATTCTTGTGGTCACTCGGCTCCGGTTTATGGCCACCAGGAAATGGTCTGTGATATATATCAAAATAATGCGTGTTCCTTGAGGAAAATAAAATGGAGTAAGAAATCATCTCTTATCCTGTCATTTGATGTACAGTTGTTAGGAATGAGGATACTTTCTGAGAAATGTGTCAGGCAGTTTTGTCTTTATGTTAACAACGTAGTGTACTTACACAAACCTAGGCGGTGTAGCCTACTACACACCTAGGCTCTGTGGTATAGTCTGTTGCTTTTAGGCTATGTGCTTCTGGTACAGCTTGTAACTGTGCTGAATACTGTAGGGAATTCTGACACAGTGGTGTTTGTGTATCTGAGTATATCTAAACATAGGAAAGGTACAGTAAAAATACATACAAAAAATAAAAGTGGTACACCTGTATAGGGCACTTGCCATGAATGGAGCTTGCAGGCCTGGAACTTGCCCTGGGTGAGTCAGTGAGTGGTGAGTGATTGTGAAGGTCTAGGACGTTACTGTACACTATTGACTATTGTAGACGTTATAAACACCATACACTTAGGCTAAATGTATTTAAACATTTTTTCTTTCTTCAATAATGAATTCACATTAGCTTACTCTAACTTTTTACTAAATTTTTTTTAATTTTTTGACTTTTATGATAACATTTAGCTTAAAACACATTGTACAGCTGCACAAAAAAATATTTTCTGCCCGTAATCTAGAAGACTTTTTCTATTTAAAAAAATGTTTTCTTTTTACTTTTTAAAACTTTTTGCTAAAAACTAAGACAAACACATTAGTCTACACAGGGTCAGCACCATCAATATCACTGCCTTCCACCTCCGTGTCTTGTTCCACTGGATGGTCTTCAGGAGCAATGACAGGCATGGAGCTGTCATCTCCTGTGAGAACAGTGCCTTTTTTTGGAATACCTCCTGAGGGACCTGCCTGAGACTGCTTTACAGTTAACTTTTTTTTATAGATAGAAGAGGAGTACACTCTAAATAATTAAAAGTATAGTGTAGTAAATGCATAAACCAGTAACATAGTTGTTTGTTATCATTATCAAGTATTATATACAGTATATAATTGCATGTGCCGGACTTTTATACAACTGATGGTACAGTAGGTTTGTTTACACCACAAACACATAAGTGTTGAACTGTACTGCAGTATCACTAGACAGTAGGAATATTTTTCAGTTCCATTATAATCTTAGGGGACCACCATTGCATATTCCATCTGTCCTTGACTGAAAGGTTGTTATGCGGAGCATAACTATATATTTTTACAGTTTTTCTATGCATATATGTATATACTTCTTTAACAAACTTGGATCGTACTGTTTTTAGTAATAATAGTTTTGCTTAATAGTTCAATATGTGGATGTACCATAATTTATTTACAAACTATTGGGTATTTAGGTTCATTCTGGTTTTTCAACATCATAAGTAATGGTATAATTAATATCCTTGTAACTAATGCTTTGCACATTTGCTTGTTATTTCTTTTGGATAAATTAGTGGGGCCAAAATTGCTAAATCACAGGGTATGGGCTTCCACTGTCCGCTCTCTGCTCTCCAATCCTGAGGATTTGCAAATACCCCACTCCCGCACTAGCCAGTTGTGGTGGTAGCTGTGTCATGATATCATCATCTTTTCTTTTAGAAAGAATGTCAGACTTTGATAATACTGTACAGTAGTAGTGATTTTTTCCGTAAGTATGCACTATCACTAAAGCTCGAAATTAATATTACCTTTATTTTATGATCTTTAGAGATTTTTGGTGCATTTCAGAATTATTCCTTTTGGACTTTTTTGACAATTTTATAAGCTGATGTTTCTTTAAAAGAAAAATTGTGTGTTTTAGTTTTATGAAATAACTTTGACTAATATTAACAGGTTAAAATAATGCTGTATAAAAATAACCTTTGCTAAAGCAAAAGAAACTGCTATGTAATGCCTCTTTTTTTCCTGTAGGTTTACATACATGGCACTTAGGAAGAACTTTTATCCTTGAGAAATTCAAAAAGTGGTTTATACCTCTAGAAATTATTTATATAAACTTTGTCAGTTTAGTGTTTTCTGCACTGATACCGTTCTTTAAGCAATTTGTTAACTATTAGTTACTTCGGAATATAAATGAAATGAGTAAAATAAAATCGATACCAGCAATTTTAAGAATTAGCTTTATTTTTTAAGCAAAACTATTAATACTTTAATATCAAGAATTAGGCCGGCCATGGTGGCTCACACCTGTAATCCTAGCCCTCTGGGAGGGCGAGGCGGGCGGATTGTTTGAGCTCAGGAGTTCGAAACCAGCCTGAGCAAGAACGAGATCCCATCTCTACTAAAAATAGAAAGAAATTAATCGGACAACTAAAAATATATAGGAAAAATTAGCCGGGCATGGTAGCGCATGCCTGTAGTCCCAGCTACTCAGGAGGCTGAGGCAGAAGGGTTGCTTGAGCCCAGGAGTGTGAGGTTGCTGTGAGCTAGGCTGACGACGCCACAGCACTCACTCTAGCCCGGACAAAAAGAGTGAGACTCTGTCTCAAAACAAAAAAAAAAAGAATTACCTGCAAGACGGGGTAATATATATTGAAGAGGTAATATAATATATTGAACAGGTAATATATATTATATATTTATATATAACATTCAACTTATTGAAGTTAAGTGTAACTATAACAGTTAATGGTGGTACATATGATACAATATTTAATGTTTACATGTAAATTTATATTTTCTCTCCTGAAATATCTGAATTATAGAATCCAAGGAAGATATATGTTTTCTACCCCGTAGCCTTTAGGCTGAATTTTGACTAGAGTCGAAACTGTACTTTTCTTTCTGATTTTGTTCAGTTCCGTAAAACAACTGCTGCTCAAATAACTGGATTTTAAAAAATGATGCTCTGTAGATGGCTTCTTTGGAAACAGGTGTGAGGTCCCGTAAAGTGTGCGTTTATGGTTTACTGCAGAGAAAATGCTGTTACTGGAGAAACCTCTTTCTGCTTTTCTAGGTGGTAGCATTGGTAACCTTCCAGGAATGGTGATGGGGAGAATGGAAACTCTTCCTCACTAGCTATAGCATAACTGGCTATGGAAGTTATGGAATAACTGGAAGGAGAATCCAGGTTTTCTTAATTAAAATAAGTTTATTTCATGCAACTGAAATCTTCCTTAAAATATGTCACCCCTTGCCAGTATTTTCTGTAGAGAAGAATATTTTTACTGTGAGATGAGATATTTAATCTCTATAATTTCTTGTAATATTTTCTTGATATTTAATTTTAGTGTTTATTATGTTTTAATGTTTTGAAAGCTCAATTCACATTTTCAAGGCATATAATTTTAAGTCTGGTGTAAGGAAAATAGAAAACATGTAAAGCACAACTATTCTAAAGAAATGTTTATAATCAGTCCCTTATACTTGAGTTCATAAGTTTTCAACAGTATGTGAAAATTGAGAGCATTGAAAACTGAAGAAAAGATATTTTTTCAGTTTTTCATAAAGTATAACTCATCGACTTTATGAAAAAATTGCTAATATCTTAAGACATTCTTATTTTGTCATTCATGGAAACCAGTAATGAATTAGAAAATGGTAAGGAAAATTCAAATTGTGGTACATCTATTGGATTCCCTTGAATTCTTTTTTTATTTTTAGGAAGCTGCACAAGCCTTAATTTATGCTGAAATGGCAGGATCAAGCCTAGAACGTATTCAAGAAAAAATAAATGAGTATCTGGAAAGAGTTCAAGCTTTACATTCAGCAGGTTAGTAAAGGACTACTAACCTTGTCACTGTGTTTTTTTCCTTCTCTCTCATCACATCTTTTCCCTCGTGTTTCTCCTTTTCATTTTCATCTTTGGATCTTGTTCCTCACTCTGTTGCTGCTCATTCCTCCTTTGGCAATCACCTCTTTAAAAATCATAATATGGAAGTAAGTGATAAATATATGAAAAGGTACCTTAGGGATGATATAGACCAATTTCCTAATTCCTTGTAGGTACAGAGATGGTGAATTATCTACAATTTATCATCGGCAAAATTAGGATTAGAGCCCTGTTAAAGTCTGCTTTTTAAATATCTATTAGATATCCCTTCCCGATACTAAAATTAAGTGACTATTCTTAGTCACTTAGTCACTATTATTAGTGTTTAAAGACTTCAGCAGTAGGTTCACAGTTTCTTCTCTGTCAACATCCTCTACCTTCAGACCTTTGCTAAACTCTTTTTTTAAACCATACCTTGGAAAACAGACATGTAAGAAAATACCTGGAACAACTCATACTTATTTTTGTAAGTAGTGTGGCAAGTGCTATGATAGAAATACACATAGGCCTAATGATTACAGTTTTGTTAGAGGCAAGTGGTTTCGTATCAAAATCTGCTATTCACGTAGATAGAAAATTATCACCATTGACATTTATTTTAGAAATTTGTTTCCCTAGAGGCTCTTTTTAACCCTCTTTTTCTGTTACTTTTATAATAAAGCCACAAGCAGAGTCCATCTTTACTCTGATGGACTTTGAGCTACTTTCTACCCCTCATTCTGAATAGATATGAACTGTTATAAGCACATCATTAGGATAAAGCAGATTTGACCATTGGAGTCCTTGTTATGACAATCCCCTTAAAATAAGATAGTTTATATTCAGACAGTGCCCAGAAATTGCATATATTGAAAAGTGGACTGTCTATGTTATTGGGGCCTCCCAAGATACCAAGTTATGTTGATTCGTGTATTCAGAATACCATATATAATTCAAAGGAACTTCATTTTCTCAGGCAAGTAAATGAAGGTCTTAAATTTAACTGCCCAATAACTAGGAACTTTGTTTCATAAATAATGTTTTCAAATAAAATTATCTTTGAAGTGTGGAAAGTAATCTTTCATGCTTACTTCCATGATCTCCCTGTTTTTTCCATAGATATTTTCCTTCATTTCAACAACCATTTATTGAGTGCATGTTTGGGCTATATGGTAAGTACTGGGTGATAGATGAGTGACAGTCCATGCCCACAAGAAACCTTTATCATGTGTGGAGAGATAAATGTGTAAACATTGCACTTCATGAAACTCCCTTTCTGAAGCATGCTAGACTTAAATTTTAAAGCAAAGTGCTCTAGAAGGGTGAGATCATATGATGATATTATTCCAGGAGTAGAAACTGATAGCCAAAGGCATATTTCCATCTCCCCCTTCTGTATGTACACACTCAGTCACACTTATGCCATAGGCTGTTACATTTATGCCAACTGCATTACTCTTTAAACCTTTGAAATCCTTGTGACAATTGGGGAAAAAGTAAGAATCACCTATTTTTTTTCTAAAACATTTTTTTTTAATCTTCCTACTATGTATTAAATATAGCTAAGCCCAAAAAATTACATTTGATTTTTGGGAAATTCTAAACATTAATATTTATAAATGCGATATTTGGGCACAGAATGAGACAACCCTAATCTCTTGAAGAACGAAGACTTTCCAACGAAATAATGGATTTTTAAAGCATAACATACCTTAATTATTGCCAAGTTTTGACCCATTTTGTTCTGTAAACGTAGTATGATCTGTAGAGAATTAAATGATTTCCTTATTTGTTTAATTATTATTTTAAGCAGAATTGTCCTTTTTCAAATAAAAATCCTGTTTAGAACCCTAACTTTTTGTTTTTTTGTTTTCCTGAGACAGGGTCTCTATTTCCTCGGCTAGAGTGAGACTCATAGCTCACTGCAACCTCAAACTCCTGGGCTCAAAGAATCCTCTTCCCTCAGCCTCCCAAGTAACTAGGGTTATAGGTACACACCACCAGAGCCAATTTTTTAATATTTTGTAGAGATAGGAGAAATCTCACTTTTGCCCAGGCTGGTCTTGAACCCCTGGCTTCAAATGATCCTCCTGTCTTGTCCTCTCAAAGTGCTAGTATTACAGGCATGAGCCACCATGCCCAGCCTAGAACCCCAATTTTTTAAAACAAGATAGTCTGCTGGCAGTCAAGAGACTTGAGAGAGAAGTTAATTTTGGGGTAGGGAAAGGTAATATACTTTGAAATTAACCAGTGTAGTATAAAGAGCTCAAGACTTGGAATTGAAAGATTTATGTTGAGACCTACCCTTCCACTTGTAGCTATGAAACCTTAGACTAGATCAGTAATTCTCAACGGAGAGTGCTTTTGCCCTCTAGGAGACATTTGATAATTTCTGGAGAGATTTTTTGTTTTAACACTGCGGATGGAGGGGAATGTGCTGCTGGCATCTAGTTGGGTAGAGACCAGGGATATAGCTAAAAATTCTGTAATACATAAGACAGTGCTCCACAACAAAGAATTATCCAGCCCAAAATGTCACTAATGCCAAGGCTGAGAAACCCAAGGCTAGATAATTTTAACATTTTTGAGCTTAGTGTCTTCATTTTGTGATTGGAATTAGTATATATTTCAGAGAGGTGTTAATGAGGATTAAAGTTTAAAAAAACATTAGCACATACCTTTAAGAAACTAACAAAATGTAAAGCTTTTCTTAAATAATAGATTTAGTGCTACATAATCCACCTACCATAAAATTCACCCTTTTAAAGTATACAATTCATTGGTTTTTAATGTATTCCCAGAGTTGAACAACATCACCACTATCTAATTTTTAGGATATTTTTATCACCCCGAAAGAAACCCCTTATCCATTCCTCTGACCCCTAGCCACTACTAATCTACTTTCTGTTTCTATGGATTTCCCTATTCTTAATATTTCATAAACATGGAATCATGCAGTACATGGCCTTTTGCTGGCTGGCTTCTTTCACTGAGCTTAGCGTTGTAAGATTTATCTATGTTGTAAGGTACTTCATTCCTTTTTATGACTGAATAATATTTCATTGTATTGATATAACAAATTTTTTTTATCCCTTCTTAAGTTGATGGATATTTGGGTTGTTTCCACCTTTTGGGTGTTAGGAGTAACACTGTTATATTCGTGTACGGGTTTTTTGTGGACATTTTCAATTCCCTTGGAATTCCACCCAGGAGTGGAATTATAGGATAATTATGTGTGGGTCATAGGATAGCTTTTTGCGGAACTGCCAAACTTTTCCAAAGTGACTCAACTTTTTACTGTTCACCAGCAGTGTATCAGGGTTCCAGTTCCTTTACATCTTCACCAACACTTGTTATTGTCTTATTTTAGCCATCCTCGGAGGTACAAAGTAGCATCTCATGGTTTTAATTTGAATTTTCTTTTTTTTCTGTTTTTTTGAGACAGAGTCTCACTCTGTTGCCCGGGCTAGAGTGCTGTGGCGTCAGCCTAGCTCACAGCAACCTCAAACTCCTGGGCTCAAACAATCCTGCCTCAGCCTCCCGAGTAGCTGGGACTACAGGCATGTGCCACCATGCCCGGCTAATTTTTTCCATATATTTTTAGCTTTCCAATTAATTTTTTTGTATTTTTGGTAGAGACGGGGTCTTGCTCTTGCTCAGGCTGATCTCAAACTCCTGGGCTGAAACAATCCACCTGCCTTGGCCTCCCAGAGTGCTAGGATTTACAGGCGTGAGCCACCGCGCCCAGCCTGATTTGCATTTTCTTTATGGCAAATGATGTTAAGAATATTCTCACGTGCCAGTTGACCTTTTGAATATCTTCTTTGGAAAAATGTCTATTTAGATCCTTTTCCCACTTCTTAATTGGGTTGTCTTTTTATTGTTGAGTTGTAAGAGATCTTTATGTATTCTGGATGTAAGTTCTTTTACAGATGTTTATATTAAAAACAAATGGAAATACTTATTTCAAAGAGCAGTAAAAATATATGGTAACTTATTCTGGCCCTAGGAGAATAGGAAAAACTGGAACTGTATCATTAAGGCCTAGTATATTACACAAAATATTGTCTGTACTGAAAAAAATATTTTTAATTACCTTATAATATAATGAAGTTTAAGTAAATAGAATGCTTGTAAGGGAGAGAAAAATTAGAGGAAAAAAATTTTTAATAAATAATACATATTTAATGTTTCTGATCTTTTGTGTCTATTGTGTGATTAAACAACTGGAGCCCTTTTTTTAGGCCTTAAAATGAAAAGGGGGGAAATTAGTCCTTTTTTAAGGATTTTTTAACCTTGGTAAGCTTTTAAATGAACGATTATAGAGTTCATAGATTATAGGTAAAAAATATCTTAAATGTATTTATGTGGTGTGGTGTTCCCTGGCTACATTTAGGTAATATTCTTTCAATATAGACTTTTTTTCTCATCCTAGTTCAGTCAAAGAGTGCTGATCCTTTGAAATCAAAACATCAGTTGGACTTAGAGCGTGCCCATTTCCTTGTTACACAAGCTTTTGATGAAGATGAAAAAGAGAATGTTGAAGATGCTATAGAATTATATACAGAAGCTGTGGATCTCTGTCTGAAAACTGTATGTATTATTGTAAATTAAATTTGGTAGAATTATGCTAAGAAATGTCTTCTTTTGCTAGTGAATTTTACTTAATAACTTCTTGAAGAAAAAAGTTATTCTATCATTATAAATGGAATTAAGTTACTCCTCAGTATAAAATCATGAAGACTGTAAGGTCAACAATAGGTTTTTACATCTTGTTAAAATTTTGACAGCACTGAGGCCAGACACTGTGGCTCACATCTGTAATCCCACCACTTTTGGAGACCGAGGCAGGAGGATCATTTGAGGCCAGGAGTTTGGGACCAGTCTGGACAACATAGCAAGACCCTGTCTCTACAAAAAATTTAAAAATTAACTGATTTTGGTGGCATGCATAGGTAGTCCCAGCTACTTGGGAGGCTGAGGCAGCAGGATCCCTTGAAACCAAGAGTTCAAGGTTGGAGTGAGCTGTCATTGGCCACTGCACTCCAGCAGCCTGGGTGACAGAATGAGAACTTGTCTCAAAAATTTTTTTTGTTGATGGCAGTGGGTCACTAAGCAATTATTTTTTAAATTATAAGACCTATTTTTGAACCTTTTTATACCCTAATAACCAAAATTAACTTACTGCAGGAAGAATTCATCACAAATCTATTAGTATAAAATAAACTTACCTTTTTTTTTTTTTTCCTATTTCATACTCTAAAAAGTAAGGTGGTGGTTTGGGAGAGCTTTATCAATTTGCACTGTAAAATCCATATACTAAGTGGCTTTTTTTTTTTTTTTTGAGACAGAGTCTCACTCTCTTGCCTGGGGCGAGTGCCGTGGCGTCAGCCTAGCTCACAGCAACCTCAAACTCCTGGGCTCCAGCAATCCTACTGTCTCAGCCTCCCAAGTAGCTGGGACTACAA